>OX438530.1:18756850-18986547 GCA_949316355.1 Bruchidius siliquastri | reverse complement strand
AAGAGCGCGGATCGCAGTCCGTCTCGTGGAGGAGCGAGCGTTGGGAGCCCCCTCGGGCGTCCGCCGGCCACCGCCCGCGCTCGGTGGGAATGCCCCCAGGACAGCGCGAATCGCCGCCGCTAAGGCAGCCGCGTCGCGTAGCCTCTGCTCCCGCTGCAACTTCGCCGCTCGCCGATGACAAACGATCATGTTGGTGATGTCCAGAAAGAGGAGCCACAGGAGGCTCATCATCAGCGGACAAATATCCATAGTATCCGAATCACTGGTGCAATGTTTAATGCAGTTCTCAATTAATTTTGCCTATGTCTGATCAGTTGCTTTTAGCTCAGCTTTCCTACATATTGCAGTATAATGATAATTAATATTACTATTATTGTAATAGAAAAAAATGGTGTCAAGTTGGTTGACGCTGTACTTCCTACGCAATACTATTAATTCATAGACGAAGACCTGGATGGATTATTAGAACCGTTGATCTTCTGAAATTGAATATAAAAGTATTAGAAATTACCACTCTGAATTCCGATCAAAGTATTTAGTGAACACTGCAAGTGAAATACAGAGTCAACCTACTTGACGCCATATGCGGAGATGCTAAATAGCACTTTCGTAATCATTCATGCTCCTTATCCAGTTCCTACGGATAGTAATAGTTACAAAAACAGAAGCAGGACAAATTACCGAAGTAACTAAGAAAGTAATCTATGCCCCAAAAGGCGGTAAAATGTATGTAGATATAGCAAAATTCCACAGCTATTGAAAAGAATTATAATTTCTTGGTTTTTAAGGAAAATGGACCTCTTCTAATAAGTAACTTCAAAAACTGGGTGAGCTTTTCCCTTCACCCCACCCCACCTTCTATTTTGATCAGATCAAAATTTTTCCTGAATAATCAGGAGCCTTGAAAACATCTGAAAACGAATATAATCGTCTTTTATTTTATTTTTTACTGCCAGCATTGCACCTATTTTCGAGGACTACAAATATCATGCATGCTCCTAATTCTGTTCCAACCTATAGTAGTGGTTACTGAAACAGGCGGAACAAATTACCGAATTATACAAAAAAGTTATCTGCGCTCTAGAATGCTTCTAAAAAAAAGCTTTTATTTTGATTCGATGGATGGATGAAGGGTAAAATGCATATACTGCAAAATTCTACAGCTATTAAAAAAATCATTTCTGAGTTTTAAAGGAAAATGGGTCTATATCTAATGAGTATGTAGGAGTAAAAAAATTACCGATGATAAATCCCCACGCCAAATATTGGACGAGCTTACCCCTTCACCGCACCAACATACAATTTTTTTAAATTCTACATAAAAACAGTCTCGGAAACGTCTGAAAATGAAAATAAGTGTTTTTCGTTATATTGTTCACTTATTTTGAGACGATAACTTCGCCAGCATTGCTCCCATTTTGAAAAACAATAAAAAGCTTCTTCATGCTTGCCACAATAGCGGCTAAAAATTCATGAAAATCGGAACGGTAGGTACTTCGCAAAAATTATCGTTAGACCAAGAACTACAGGACACACGACGACACACGCATATACAGGCAGACAGACTGACATGCCGAAGAAAATGAGTGATATGGTTATTCATGATGAAATATCATTAAAACATATCTCGATTTAGAAATATTCCGTGATTACAATGCTTAATCACGTCGGAATTTAGAAGGGTGGACAAGCCACATTTGAATAACGATAGAGGAAGAATTCGACGTCCGCAATAAAGAAAACGGTGAAGGAGGAGTATAAAAATCGTATACGTAATCCGAGCGACACAGTGCTTTCTACTAATTGGCTTCATCAAGTCCAACTGGATGTGCATAATATACCCCCAGGAGTGAGCAGATAGACCCATGCATTCAGGAACAGGAAAAATAATACCAAAAGCCACCTAAAGCCAGCGACACACATTTGTGGCTTCGGTCTGGAGACTTCGTTTTTACCTGCGTCTGATTAAGCAATATCAACCTATTTCATCTCTCCCCAGAAAACAATGAAACGTTTTAATTTTGTTTAAACTAAGAATCCCAAGTCATTCCCAGAAACCAAAAGTTAATTTTCGAACACCGCAAGCCATGGAACACATCCAATATAAAATATTTCAAAAACATAATTTTAGATCAAAAATAAATAATCAATTTTCCATAAATATGTTTCTCAATTTTGTGATCATTCGCAAGCTTCGGATTACAGATGTGAATATTGGTCAAGTAGGTTGAAGGTTCACGAAATGTCTTAATATTTTGATGTTTGTTTTTTCTTAAAGATTCTTTCGGAATATGACTAAATCTTAGTTTGAGCCATAAATCCCAAAATATCGATATATCACTCATATAAGGTCCGATCTGTTCTGAACGTATTCGAATTTTTTTTTCCGTGGCTGGCTGACTAGTTTAGTTAACCAACCCCGGTCTAAAGACCAACATTTTCTTATACGCTCGTAAAGTGTGTTGCATCTTGCAAAGACACAAGAACTGACTTTTCGTCGTCAGAAAGTATTTTCGAACACGTGTCCACTATCGAAGTTCCATATGAAATACGAATTTGCTGATTAGGTACTTCATGTATTATGACTTACTAACTGAAGTATAGTACAATAGTTTGAAACTGGTAGACAATATGGAATTATTCACTTGAAACGCAAAAAATTCTTACTTCTCTGTGGTAAGAATAACAATAAATTGGTCTTCAATGAATGAGTCAAATTGCAACTCTTTGTTTATAAAAATAGCTACTTGAGGCTAGCATGTTATTTTATCACTTATTATCATATATTGCAATAAATTGGTGACAGTTTGTGCCTTTTCCAAGAAACAGTGTAAGCAAAATTTCATGTTCATGACTAACACCGTACAATAAATACCAAGTCCCATGACTTGATTTCGAAGTATTTCACCTCTGCCCAGAAAACAATGAAACGATATTATCTTGTCCAAACAAAAGCGCCCATACCGAGATCTTTGCCAGGAACCAATAATTACAAACATCGATCGGCGCAGGCCATGGATGGACATGGACAGGAAACGAGGTGTTACCGAACGAACGGATATTGCTGCTCAAATATTGAACGAGGGCGTTAAGAGTGTTTGCGGCGATTATTACTTTTGTTTTATTTCGGTTCTCGATTGTTTTACGGTAATGGCTGGGCGCCAGTCGTGTTGGTTTTTGAGGTAGGTAAGGTGAGCGTTGTGTTTGCGCTTCGATGTAATTGCTCGGAATTGTCGTGTATTACAAATTTTATTACACCGTTCCATGTCCATTGAGGTTATGTATTTGTACGTTATATTTAGAATATACGAATCTCTGGTAGGCCAGGAAACTCTGTAGGAGGATCATCTACCAACCGGAAAAAATATTGCTTGTTTTATAAAATAAACTAATCAAGACATCACTACGACGAATGGCTTGTTGCAAATTTGTTCATAACTGCAGATACGAGGGTCACGCTGAAAGTCTTTAGATATTCCTTACAAGTTTAAACAAGTTTGAGCACGCAGCTATTTTGTCTAAAGTTGTAAGTGCTTACACGCAAAAGCAGCGTTGGAATCGTTCAGTAGTTGCCTTGTCACGGTCTCGAATGCCTCGAAGTGTTGTCCGAATTTTAACGTGAAAATGGACGGGGTAGTCGCGATTTTCGAGCCATGATTTTCTATGACTATAAAAAGGGACTAAAACAAACGGAATGTCACGAAAGTTTACTGACTTGCTTTGGGAACTCTGCCCCTTCTAGGGCTACAGTTTTTAATTGGTTCGCTGAATTTAAAAGGGGCCAGGTCTCATTCGATATTGAACCTCCCTCAGGTCGGCCGCCCACTGCTATTACTCGGGAAACTGTAGATGCTGTGCAAAATATGGTAAAAAAAGATCGACATATAACCTACACAGAGATTGAGGCTTCTCTGGGGATCGGAACGGCAGCGGTCCGAATAATCATTCATGATCACCTTCGTCTTAGGAAGCGGTGTTCCAGATGGGTGCCACTTTTGTTGACCAGTGAGCAAAAAGCAACAAGTTTGATTGGGCTAAGTTTATTCTTGAAAAATTTTATAATGGGCACAGTAAAAACAATGTTAATATCGTAATCGGAGATGAAACATGGTTATATCATTATGATCCCGAAACTAAACAGCAGCTTTGAAAGTGAGCAGCCTCCTACGAAAATTCGTCGTTCCAAGAGTGTTGAAAAGAAAATGGTCGCACCTTTTTTTTCTGAAAGTGGATACATCACAACGGTGAATTAACTCCCGGAAGTTTGATAGAAGATAATTTAAGTATTGGACGTCCCTATCTTCACGTCTGACTGTCCAGCATGTGATTTATTTGTCAGGACAATTGTCTGAATTTTCTGCTCGCTGTATTGAACACATCAAACAACCCTCCCAATACAATTTACTGCCACAGGTACACAAACAAAAATTATCTACCCATGAAATTCAACCTTCTGCATCCGAATTTATTTTATAATAATAATTTCATTGTCGCTCAAATAGAGGATAACGATGCTATATCATCACAAGTAAAGTTGCTAGAAAGCTTCTTCAACACATCTTCTTTGTATCTAAATTACAGAATATCTCTTAAAGGCTGAAATCTCTAGTGAGGCATATAAATCACAAAATCTCTGTTTATTCAGATAAGATTGGGGGCATATATTCATGTCCATCGACTACAGATTTCATTAGAGTTGAAAAAGTAGACAATCATTTTACAGCTTGGCATATACGTTGAATAACCCTTTATTGTATTTATAATCTATATCAGAAATATTAATTTTATTTATCTAGACCCTGTGGTCGATGTCTGGTATCTAGGGAGCAACGATCTTCTGAAACATGTCATCCGCCTACGCCACTGATAACAACAATGGACTGGGAATGTTGATAAATAATAAAGACGGTACGACAGTATCACGGCTCCCCGTAGAAGGCTGTGCTTCATTAAAACACGCCTCGGCTCGCTATTGGCCAGTTCGCTCGAAAATTGATCAGGTCTTGATGAGAATAATTCACATGTACCGATTATGGTACCGTATCTGGACTCATTATGTACTACTCGACTCATCCTATTGTGTTTCCGACAATTTTTATCTGCGCTCTCACTATCGCTCGTACGTACTGTGAAGCCTTGTGTTCCTGTTGTTCAGGATAGGTGTATACTCCATACCATATTCGTTATCATACAGTATTTTATACTTTGTTGTGTTACTTTTGCTGGAAAGGTTACCAACCAAGATCTCGGCATCTTAGGCTCATCAGGATCCTTTTAAGTTCTATTCCAAGATTTCTCAAAAGTTGATGTTTAACCCAACCCATAATGAAGCCCGGTGCCAGCAGACCTTTACACGCAGTCACCCTAGGAGGTAGCTTCCTCTGCTTTGCACGCAATGAGTTATAAAGATAATATTTATGTCTTTAACTGTTACTTCTTTCCTTTCCTCTTAGATATTTATGTTACTCATTGTTGTCTGTTTTTTTAATCTCCTCTTTAGTTAAAAACCATACTAGCTTGTTCCAGGCCCCTCTTAAAGATGTTACATCAACGGCGTCTCACGCTGCTTCAAGAAACCATGTATGAACAGCCTTTACTGTTGCTTATTTGTGATCCATATCAATACCATTAGTGAAATGAACCTATCCATTTTATTCTTATAAATACCTAGCAACAACTTTTAGCTGTAAAACCTTAGCAGATGCAATAATTATAGTGTATTATAATGTAATGTTAACCTATAAAACGAGACATACGAGTAAAATAGCAACAACCTTCTATATTACAACAAAATATATACAAATTTCAAGAGAAAGAATAGGAAGATAAGAATAATACACACTTTGTGTTCGTCCCGACAGATATGAGTTGAAACCAATGACGACAGTTGTTCTATCGTCGTTGGTTGAAACACTCTTCCGCCTGAGCCATATTATTTCAGAATTTAACACATCAACGACACCCAGGTCTCAATTAACCGATCTCCAGGGTGGCGTGTTGCCGTCCGCTTATCTGTCGATACCCGATAAGGAGGTCCGTTCGTCCCACCCAGGTCGAAATGATTATCTCAAAAAAGGCTTATCTGTGGCTTTGTTGATCCTCCAAATAAAATGCCGCTCCTGCAAATAAATTGGTATCGTTTACATTGCGGTAGACGGATACCCAGACCGGTATAAACATTACGGATAGTTTTCGGTTAGTTCTAGCACCTTCGCCAGGTTTGTTTTTAGAGAATATATTATCGTGCGACTCGACCGATTGTTTCAGGTAAAAAATAATACAGTCATCAGGTCAATAGAATAATAAGATCTTGAAAGCTGGAAGACCGATCAACTGCAGAGGTGTTCAAACAAGTCAATGAGCTCTCAAACGAAGATTTGAATTGGATGCTTCTCATAGATTACAAATACGCATTGCGTCATCAGGTCATTCAAGGAAAACACAAGATATTCAATTGAAACGTGAAACGAAAATTCTCAAGACAAAGGAAATTGGAAGCAGTGTTATTGAAACATCTTTACTGTCTACAAATTCCAAAAAACAGTCACTTGACTAATCGTGTAATGGTGAAGATTCTCAGTGCACCAGAAATGACAGTTTTTTTGTTGACTCCAGCAGTGAAAATGGAATACCTTTCGTTGGTCATGAAAACTCGCTTCCAATACTGCGGTTTAGTTTAATTCTGCGAATATTGAAATTTGCGTAAGCCAAAGAATGGGATTATTACAAATAATTTTAGCGTCAACTATCCTTTATGAGGCAATATGTAAAAAGCTGCGTTTTTTCATGTACAGTTATTCAAAGTTCGTTTGTCGATTTCAAAGAATGTCAGATGAAGCATTTCGGACAGAACAGAACTTCTTTTATTCATCCATACCACCACTGACGAGAGAGAATGGGTCTATCGCCTTCACTCCCAAAGAAAAGGCAGAACCTTGGGCCAGGATTTCGTTGCTAATTCTACTATAAGCTTCTAAAGATGTACTCCACCGTCATCAACGTGGACTCAAAAATGCCAGAAATTATATTTCAACACCGAGATACAAAAGTGTACATTGTGGGTTAAATTTGTTGAGACGTTCTACAATATTTACATCACTAATATTCCTGTTTTGAACGCTGTATCTAATTTAAATAAATTTGTAAAAAATATGAAATTTCGAACATTATCATTTTTTCATGGGATTTTTCAATTTTTCCACGAATAAAAATAATTAATCTGAATATTTATTTGCAAAAACTATTTTTTAATTTTTTTTATAGTTTTGGTTGACTGAAGTATTACGAAGTTGATAATGCAAAGCTGATATGAACATAATATGTGAAACAGCATTGCCTTGTAATTAAACTCCTATAGGTTTTGTTCTCATAGGACAAGCAGCATTGTGTTTTTTGTGGTTGTCATCATAGCTCACTTGTAAACAAAAATGCTTCCCTGGTAGCAGTGAAAAATGTCGATGTCATTATGATTTCAAATTATGTTTTTTTCATATTTTGTAGTTCGAAAAGGGCAGCAGAGATGTTTCAATAAGCTAGTAGAAAATATAATAACAGTTAAATGGCTCTAGGCCAGACTACACCTCTTGTATTTAATATACAATAAAGTCATTATTATTATAATGAAGTAAAAGCATTCTTGAATTTGAGATGATCTCATAATCTCAGTAACCGCTGCACCGATTTCACAGGTAACAGGTCAGATATATAGAGGTGAGTATACAGGGTTAAATGGTAAAAGTGCTCACTAAGGAAAAGGGGTGTCGCTGTGAATGCTGTAAATTAGTCCACCTTATTAATGTTACAGGGATAATCTTCGTCGCTATTTGGCCGTATCCCAACTTGAGTTCGTAAAGATACACTTGTCGTGAAATTTGGAGGAAAATGTTAATAATATTTACTCTAGGTATAAAGCTTTCGCGTCACGATATTCCCGCAATGCAATGTAAAGTATGAATATTATGTACATTATACTAGTCGTAATTACAAAATGCGCTGAATTAGATACACGAATTTTACGATGACGCAAACCTATAAAGTCAAAGTGCATAAATTACACTATTAGAAGCTATTATTTCCCCCTCAGCTGTGTATAGGCGGCATATATAGAGGAAAAGACATATAAAAGTGCAGGCCATAATAACGAAATTTACATACACGCCAATGAGAAACACCGTGAAGTCATTCTGGACTCTGATTCGATACAAGCCATTGACATATAGGAATGCAATTTCGATATTTTTATCATCAATACCCTTCACTATCCCTTCTTCAATAAAAAGCACCAGCGGCGGCACCTTTTATGTCAGGCGATTCAAATGTTGTTGCTTCCGAACCTTAAAATATTAAGTATAGCGTTTGGAGTAAAGAGTAAACAAAGAGTGTCTTGACGTACAAAAGCTGTATTTTTATGAGCCAAAAAGTTTTCATTAACATCTAATTATACTTTATCTAACACACTATTCCCACCAAACAGAAATGGAATTCTGGGCAAGTAATTCATTTGTTAATAAAAATTTTGAGATGAAGAATATTTCATGTAGATTGTAGATATTTTTTTTCGTACTTGGTGACGCGTTTCATCATCAATTCTTTATCAACAAAATGGAAATAAATGATGTAGATAAAAAGTTATGTAATTATCACAGTTTCACAAATAAAACTCTTTCTTTCAGTGACGCGTTTCGATATTTATTAAAATCGTCGTCGGACTGTAAATTTTGATAAAAATCGAAACGCGTCACTAAAAGAAAGTTTTATTTGTGAAACTGTGTGAGAATTACACAACTTTTTATCTACATGATGGAAGAGTTTTACCAAGTATAGCATCTACAATCTACATAATCAACGATGTGTTTGAAGAGATTGGTAAAATAATTGAGTAGTCGGCAAAATCTTTTATTTTAGCATAATATACTTTGAGTATGAAAAAACCTCCACACTATTGATTGATACAACCCTGTAAGTACCATTTGGATTTTGATGAAAATTTGTTTCTCGAAGTGACAACGACGAAAAAGATGTAATATTTGAAAACCGGTTTAGTGGTAGGGGAATTATCGTCAAAAAACAAACTTTTTTTTAAATCGTCGTTATCGAGGCTCCCGATCACTTTCCAAAACGTTTATGGATGGACCAAAATTGTAGTGAAGTGAGAAAACCAACTAAGTGGGAAGTACAAAAAGGGAACCGCGGAGAGTGCATCAGCGTGTGGTTATTTTATTTTTCCAGAGATTCGGTGCGCGGTGAGACTACAGAGCACAACACGCTAGTGGTAGACAGATTTGATAGGTGAACACCGTTATGCTGCTGGCGCAACGAGTTAGTTTCGCACAATTATATCGGAATATTTTTTCACTTTAATCTAAAAGACAGCTTTCCAACTATTTTCAGACTGCCGCAGATGATATTTTGTAAGTATAACATACTGAAATGATTCAAAAGGAAATATTTTTTGGTTTAGAAAACATACATTACCGAGAATATTAGGACGTTATCAAATTTTGCATTTTTCAATCATTATCCTACCATTTTTGTCAAACTATACCCTAACCGTTTATTTTTTGGAATTTTAATTTAATTTATCAAAAAACGTAAGTACTTCAAACAACAATCATTTCTAATCAGCTCCAAATATTATCCTATGCTGCTGATTTGACGCACATACCGCCAAAAAGGATGAAAACAGCTACTGGGACTGAGTACATTCGAACAGTTCCAAGATGTAGGTCGGCACATGAGAAAATAAAAAAATACATTCACATGTATTTATTATCATTATCTGGTGCCTACAAAAATATATATTTTCTATAACAATATTAGAATCAAATGTATTTGGATTTCATTGAGAAGGAAATTACTACTCATACTCGAATCAGAAACGGTAATTTAACATTAGAATGCGTAGCGCATTAAATAATTACTTGAAATCTTAATATTAACAGTATTGATTGGTCATTATCTTACCTGCCACTACCAGCAGATAGTAGTTACACAAAGCCTTAACTACTAGACATATTAAAATCGTTTGGTCCTTTTGTACCAGACCAGTTTGAAATTTCAGTTCTTATAACGTATTTGACATCAATTTGTAGTAATATGATTAGATATTTCCTGAAGGTACATTATAACATCAAATGTTTATAACAAAGAATTATGGAATTTGTCGACTAATGTTACACCATAGTCAAACAAATTAAGACTCGCTCTTCGGGTACCGACATTTCATCAAAATAAAGCAGGAAGGACAATCACATCAATAGATCTAGGAAGATGAAGGCTAATAACGTTAAAAAAATAAGCAAATATTTGTGATGCGAAAATACCTTAAGATAATACACTGGAAATTCGTATTTAAAAATTATTTATATTGTTCAATCAATAAGCAGAAAACTAAGCATCTAATTAGCACTTAACATTCTAATACAGAACGGTAGAAGTAGTATTTTACTAGCAGAATGAATAGTTATATAAAAATCTACCAATAGAACAGTTTTTCTATATAAATAGCTAATAATATATGTACCTACTGTATATACATACATGTAATCAAGCAAAATATGTAAGCTCTACAAAGAATGCATACACATAATATTTATTGTCTATCAGTTCTCAAACATTCCACATACACTTGAAATAAATTTTATCCTCAGACAAATCAGTATTTAAAGTTATGACGTATAACATGTTAACTTTGCAGAAAATATATCACATTTGTTTACAAAGAGGTTCTAGTGAGCTCAAAGACTTTGAAGTTAACCAATTCAATTTTAATCTCACATCATTCATAATAATTGTTGCATATTTTTGTACATTTGCTCGAGGTTTCATCAGTAATAAATTATAATTGCAACTTAAAACTATACTGTTATTGATTATCAGTAGGTAATAACAATACAAAATAATTCTTGAATACTGTTTGAAAGGCTGTTAAACTAAATGCAGGTTAAAAAAATAAATATTTCTTGCAGATTTATAAAATAAAAATATAAAATCTGTACATCAAATTTTGCATTTAACTAGAGTAATAAAATGACTTTATTTACGAGTAGCCTACTATTTGTTTCTATATATCTGATTAATGCTGTTAGTCTGGAAGAGAGGTTTATCTCATTCGGGTTTTTCGGGGGAGGTTCTGTCCTCAAGGGCGCAAATTACGAACTTGCTCTGAGTGCCACAGTCCCTAACTGCAACACTGGCAAACATTGTTACTAAAAGTCGGCGCGACAATCAGCAGCGATTGTACATTCTTCATTATTCAGACACAGGATCTACTAGCAAATCGCGGCATTACTGCTGCAGACATGATAGACAATGGTCGATTGAAAGTACATCTGGGGAACAAAGTATACGTGAAACATTTCAAACATGTGGTGTGTCATTGACTTTCAGGATTTTCAGTGAGATTATTGTTACTGAAATTCACTCCTAAGACTTTAGCTCTCAAGATAAATGCAAAGTCAATATTTATCATAATTAAATTAATTGGGATGCAACAAGCTCTACGGTCAAAAACTTGAGCTCACTAAATAAATTTGTCAATTCCTTTATATTATGCATTAGCCATGTTTTTTTGCTCCTAGTTCTTCTGATCTCTTAGTTGCAGCCTCAATTGCATCCATAAGGGCAGCTCTGAAATAAGAAATTATTGTAACGTTCTTTAACACTAATTTATTTCCACTGTAACAGCAACAACTTATTCACTAATTTATATCAACGATTTCAAGTTCTTCACAATTAGACGTCTGATCACTGACTGACTGACTGTCATAGCTCGATGCTGTATATATACAGAAAACACCCATCTCGAATGTTCCATAACCAAATCTAGAACAATCTGACACATTCGAGATGTCTCTTGACAGCTGCACACATGTTCTGGAGAATTTGCATACAGGGCGATCTTTTCTTGGCTGCTGGCCGCTGATCTTGTTGCATTATTTTAGAATTCAATATATATATATATATATATATATATATATATATATATATATATATATATATTGTGGAGATGATATACTATTTTTTTTACATGTAGGGAAAGAGATAATTCGAAAATTAGTTTATGAGATAGTTGAAAATGTTTACTTCTAAACTTCTAGTTTTCAAAATCCTCACACTAACTGAAAAGATGCTTGAGCGAACATGAAAAATCATTTCATAAATTGGGTAGTCCTAAAAAAATGTGAGAAATTCAGAAAATGTTTGATTTGAGTCAGTTCAAGATTCATATTAGATAAATTGATCCACCAACATACCGAACTCCTCCTTTTTCCATAGCATGAATACCAGAAATGGTTGTACCACCTGGAGAGCACACCTCATCCCTCAACTCTGCTGGGTGTCTACCAGTTTCTTTAACCATTTTAGCTGCTCCCAATACCGTTTGAGATGCAAACTCTAGGGCCATAACTCTTGGAATACCCATTTTCACACCACCATCTGCTAGTGCTTCTATCATTAAATAAACCTGAAATAGGTGAACAATTCTTAATGAAACTTAAATGAAAATCAATACAAAACAATAATGTACATAATAAATATTGAATATCTATTCTTGAAACATGAACATTGAGAGCAACAGGTTGGCAATTTGTGAGTGAGACAGTCAAGAATCATAAGACAAGAAAACATAACCAAGATATACTTACAAATGCTGGACCAGATCCAGAGAGTGCCCCAATAGCATTGATCAAAGATTCAGGTACTTGTTTGCAAACTCCACTAACAGATAAAATTGATTTCACTATTTGGATATCATGTTCTGTTGCCTTAGGTCCAGGACTGAATACTGTGCAGCCCTCACCCACCATCATAGGGGTATTTGGCATCACTCTAATTATTCTTGCTTCTAACTGACATAACACCTACAGATATCATAAGTATGAAAAATTATCAAAAATATGCTGATGATTTTGATATATTTTTCTATATATATTGATTACAAGCTGAAATATTTAATATATATTTTATGTATGTAGACTTCTAGGATCTTTAGGGGAGCACTAGAAACCAGATTATTCATATAGCGCTATACTGCCAAATCATGTTATTTAAGTTTCTTAACAAAAAATGCTTATTAATAAACAAAAATAAGTAATACCAGATCCTTTGGCACAGAAAGCACAAACACTGTTGAAATCTTTCTCTGAAGATGCTAGCACAGCTAGTAAAACATGTGTCAGGTTTAAACAAAGTGGTTTGGCATGTGGTAAAACTGTGTAGTATTTGTGAAGGAACAAAAACATCAAGTAATTTTCAAAGGGTTTCTCATATATGTAACCAATATGCTTGTGTTCAGAAAAGCAAATATAATTCACAATATACAGTCATAAAATCAACCATTTGTTCACACTTCAAATAATGAGCATTATTAAGAGCTTTTGTGATAATGTATCAACAAAGTCAAACATATGGGGAATGTAGTTAGAGTTCAACCAAATTCCAATATTTTTGACAAGTCCTTCTGACAATATTTTGCAGGATGCATTTGTATGACCCTTGACCCATCAATGTGGAAGTATCTAGATGAATCTTCAGAAATGTATAAGGTCCAGATCAATTACTCATTACTTACAAACCAAACTAATAAAAAAATAATGTTTCTTACATTTTCAAGCTGCTCCATTGTAATGCCAGCTAAAACTGACACAAATAATTTTGGTTTTGGATTTGCAGATTTCAGTGTATCATACATATTAGCTATGGCACATGGTAGAATATGTGGTTTCATTGATAGAAATATAACATCACTTTCTTCTACAGTAACACCATTTTCTGTATATACATGTGCTCCTTTCTCTTTCCAAGTTACCAGACTTTCCATATGTGGTCCTGATACATTAATTTGGCTGTACTTTACTAGACCTGTAAAAGTAACATTCATTTTTACAACATATAGATACAACATGACAGTAAAAAAGTAATACACATATATTATAGTCTAAAAAACTTAAATAAATATCTTTTGAAAATGTTGAAAGGCAATATATAGTATAAGTAGGCTAGAAGATATGTGTATCTATGCTCTGGAAACTGAGAATGAGATCTGAACCACTGATACTTTGTAGAATATTTTCAAATGATAAAATGACCAAATTAGCAGCTAATAATGTTGAAGCTACATTTGGCAACATAACTAAAACTATCATGTAGGAGTATCTGAATAGTGAATACATATTTACAAATGATATTTCAATTACCTCTGCTGACTATCCCTTCACAAATGGCTTTTGCCATGTTCCCTCCTCCAATAAAACCTATCTTTTCGGAAATAGGTTTTACCTGTTTAGTGACGGATTCTCCACTCATTTTTATAAATTGTGAAATAAACGGTCATAAAAAACCGCACAAATAAAGTACGGTTTACCTTTTATCATAAACTATAACACGGTTCATAACCTATAAGCAAAATTTATTTTCACTCCCTATGTTTTTTACACACAACTGCGTAATATTTCAATGATGTATTTGTATTTAGGTAAATTAAAATATTAAACTTGGAAATAATCACTAAACATTGATCATTACAGCACAATCCTTTAATGTTTTAATTTTATTTTCTGTATATTATGACAGCTTAACAGCTGGTGATGACAGCGCCATCTATTCCTAACATGTCATCGTGACGACGTCGACGTGACAGCTGTCCGTGGACAGCTAGAATTCATCACATATATATTCTGTGTTCATCACCTTCATCCTTCATCACTTCTCAACCTGACTTAACCTAAAAAAACCTGTAAACAACTATTACCGCTGATTTTTTACATTTATCATTTTATCAGCTACAGCTATTAGTTGATACAATAAAAACATCATGTTATTCTCTGCAGAAATAACTGATTTTAAAATAATCTACAACGTTCTGAAATCTATAGCAATGAAAGAAGTACAAAGCAATCTTCTAAATCAAAAGATTTATTTTATCATGTGAAATTTTAGTTTGTCGTTTTAAGACCGATGGAGGAGGGCTTAAAATTAACCCTCGACGAAATGAGATGTGTAGAGACATCAGCATACATACCTAGAGAAATGTTTACAGCATACCATGTAACAAGAGATAAGGATGTAATACTGAAAATAAGTTTAAAATCTTTGGTAGATATATTGAATATCTTTGGGGAAGAAGGTAGTCCCAACCTGAAAGTGATGCTGTCTTACAAGTCCGATAGATCACCATTATGTATAGAGTAAGTGTATTTCAGTTAATGCTTTAAAAAAGACATTTATTAAGTGATTCTCCCTATGTAATCAGTGCACAGGTGAATATGAGAGCTTTGGATTATATTTGCAAGAGGATATATTAAAATTATATCAAACTAGATTTACTGAGATTAGAGTTATCTCCAGCAGACTGAACAACAAAGAGAGCTATCATCCTGGAGAGTATGTGATTCCCAAATACTAATAACATAAAGACTGCTAATTTGAATCATTGAAAGGGATACTCTGCTTTCATCCATTCAACTACCAGATACTGAACTAGGATCAGAAGAACTTACACAGGAATTAGAGTGATGGGCCTTAATATTTCAGTCGATCTAGCAACAAACATATTTTTCATTTTGAAGGGTTTGAATTACATTATGCACATCATATGATATGACTTCAAATCCATAAAGAAATCTTTTCTTTTCGTAGTATGCAAGAACACGATGAGAATATAACTATCAATTGTGAGTTGAAGACTTTGACAGTTGATGAATTAAATGATATCAGCCTGGCAGATGAATGTAATTTGAATAAGGTTGTCTTGAATGCCCAAATATTTGCTGAGCTGTTGAATAGACTGGATAACTCTGCAGATGAGTTGAAAGTTGTTTTAGATCCTGACCCTCCATATTTCACTTTGAGTACAACAGGTATAGCGGTAAGTTAGTCATAGTAGTTAGGGTATTGCAATAGATGATTGATTGTGTAGTTACCAAGTTCAAACTTGCATGTTTTTAGCCTTTGTTCTTCAGGCATTTGGTGCTAAAAAAATCGCGTCAAGTAAGTTGATCCTGCACTTCCCATGTAATAGCATCTCTTTGCAAGTAACCACTTTAAAAAGATAGCTCATCTGCCAGTGAACCAACTTTGAAACCATTTTTGTCCTTAACATACTAGTACCCTAGTGTCAAAGTTTCATCAAAACCCTAAAAGTATTTTCTGAGTTATAGAGATTACAGGATAGAAGACAGAAAGGCCAACAGAAAGAAGAGACATTTGATTTGATTTTTTTAATTTTTTTGATGTATACTTCCACGTGGGTGTGGGAAGTAAAACTCAAGAAAGATCTAATTGCTTTTCTATTGAAATAACAATTTAAGTTGATTACATCAAATATTATTTCATATTATTAATAAGGTTGTTAATGTTATTTATAACAAAATCAAATAATTGTCAAGATGCTTATTAAGATTTAATTATGTAAGAAAGCGTGAAATAACCAGGCTTTGTAATTGTAATCGTGTTTATTTCACTAAACTTACAAAAGAGAGATCCAAAAGATAAAGAAAAAAGTACAAATTTGCTTGAATAAAAAATATCAAACAAATGTAAAATAAATGCCTATTGATACATTCAGGAAGTCTATGTCTTTTTTTCTTGCTTGTGAACAGTCAATACCTATTAAATGTGGACAAAAAGTAATTATATTTTTGAATAGTCTTTTTGATTTTTCTCAATACAAACTGAGACAATCAAACTGAATAAAACATTCATCATAATCATCTTGGATTACTTTCATAAAAATGTGCGTAGTACCTAATAGGTGTGATTTTTACTATATATTAAATAATCCTTATAATTTACTGTAGAAGCCAAGAATTTAAAGTTTGAATGGAAAACATTTCTGTATAAATATATATTAAGTAATAGGGAGAAATACAATGAACTACTACTTAATTCAAATTGAAGTTTTTTATATAATAATAGCAAACATTGTCACCAGAAGATATCTAGATAATGTTGCAACTTTTCTGATTTCTTGTACTATGGTTGTTGCAACTAAAATAGGTATAGCTCCAATATGAACATTAAATTTGTTATTAATTATGATCTTTTATTATTTGTTGAAGATAGGATTCATCAAACTTTTTCAGGGTGAATCAGAAGTAAGCATCTCAAAAACTTCAGATTCAGTAACAGTATACCAGTGCAGTGAGCAAACTGTTTCAACCTACCAGTTTTCTAATATCAAGTTGATACTCAAAGTTATGAGTTATGCAGACAAAGTAGCAGTCTCAATGGGAGCATCAGGTTTGTTAGGATTACAGCTGGTTATTACATCAGATGATAAACAAATGTATGTAGAATATTATGTAACTGCACAGTATATGAACAATGACACTTGATGTGTTAGAACATTTACATTTATTGTTATTTAGGTATTATCAAGCATAATATTTTTCAGGGTAATACTTTAAAATAATTTTCAGTGTAATATCACCACTACATAGTCTCGGAATTAACAGTTCCATACATATTTTTCAAAATAATGATTATTGAGGAGTCATTAAAATGGAGTTCATGAGATTTTGTTGGTTTTTCGTTCTTAAATAGTATTTCAAAAATCATTATATTATTTTAACCACATTCGAAATAACAGTACTTTCATTTGAAAGCAGCCTACAAAGTATAAAATATGGTCAAATACGTTCCACACAGCAAATTTCTGTGAAGAGATATACCAAAATAATAAAAATATATATAATAATGAAGCAGGCTTTTCTTTATTTATACTATTTTTGCATCATTTGGTAATATAGACAAATTTTTTGAATGCACACATGAAATATTAACTGCATTATTACCATACTGTTGTAAAATTGATTTTTTCACGGCAGCACCACAATTATTTTAAGCAGGTTTTTTGATGAAATATTTCATCAAGAGAAAAAATAAGATTTAATGTAACTTCTAAAACTTATCATGTGGTCTTCACTCTTATTCATTATATTTTCTGCTAAGCTCTAATTGAAACCACATACGTATTATTTGATTTGTTTACAGAAACAGACAAACAAAACATGAAAGGAATTGATTTTGAAAATATATTTTACCGTTTTATAATCTGACACAGTCTGCCAACGCAGCTGAAACGTCAGTTAAAATATTCATTCATAGGTATGAGATTTCAATTTGCGGCCAGCGGAAAACAAAACAAAAAAAATTTTTGATCTTGAAGTCTCTAAAAAAAACAACAGCTTTGTGAATATTACATGATTAGAATGGTTACTTTTATAGTAGGTAGAACAATAGATACACCTTTTAAAAGGTCTTCTAGAGGCATCAGTTTAGTCGTAAGTGTTCTGTCAGAGCTGTGATTCCTTGCTGTTCTGTGATTGTCATTTGGGGAACACTTTGACGGAAGGTCCCGGCTAACCTCACTTTACTCTGATCTTGCACGTGGTGCACATAGTTAAGTACGACTCCTGTATTTCTCTAACTCAATATACAGTTAAACAGTATTCCTGTTTTCCTTCATCGGACCTAACGGAACATGGTGTCAGAAGTGTAGAGGAAAACAGCCGTGTTGAAATCATACACGCCGTCAGACGCAAAATACAGACGAATCGTCGAAATTATACGTTAGCTACAGAATGGATACCAGCGATGATACTTCCCAAGGTATCCCACCGTCTACTACAAATACGTTGACCGCATGTCCAATGGTAATAGCTCCCATAAATGTTAGCCCACCGGAAAGGTTCACTTTCTCAACCCCAGCAGCATGGCCGGCTTGGCGAAAAAGGTTAGAAAGATACATGTCGGTTTCTGGTCAGCTTCAAAAACCGGAAAAGGAGAAGATAGATATCCTTATGTACATTATGGGAGAGGAAGCAGAAGATATAATACTTCAGCTTGAGACGGAGCCAGTAACTTTTCAAGATACCCTAACAAGTCTTGATAGATTTTTCATTCCCAGACGAAATATTATTTATGAACGATATAAATTCAACCTGAGGATACAAAAACCGGGTGAAAGTGTTGATGCATTCATTACTAGCCTGCACAGCTTAGCTGAGCATTGCAATTATGGATCTTTAAAAGAAGAGCTAATTCGGGACCGCATAGTTGTAGGGATGTCAGATACTAGGACATCAGAGAGGCTGCAATTGAAAGAAACACTCACTCTACAACAGTGTGTTCTAGAAGCAAAGCAAGCAGAATTGCAAGCTTCCCACAGTAAAGAACTCCTTAGTAGCCACCAGCAAATCAGCAGAGTACAAGAATATAAGCGTAATCCAGCTTCATCTCTAGCAGACACCAGTACCAATAGGGATCCTGGGTTAAAAAGAGGAAAAATATCTTCAAGATGCTCTTTTTGTGGCCTGCAACCTCACAAAAGGGAACAATGTCCAGCAAGTAAGTCAACCTGCAGGAAATGCCAGAGAAAAGGACACTGGGCCTCGGTATGTAAGAAAACTAGAGTAGATCAAATTTATGTTGATAACATTGTAGAACTAGAAAGTAAATACAACAATGCTGATTTTGAGCCTTCTGGTAGTGAAACTGAAGAAGTTCTAGATAAGTTCATAGGACCCATCTCTGTTATGTATGAGGTTAACCATGTTAATTCCAAAGAGTGGGTTGTCTCAATTTTTGTGTCAAAATTAGAAAAAAGTTTATATTTTCTTGTAGATACCGGAGCAGATATAAGTTGTATTCCTAAAAATCTTATTAGCCCTAAGTTGAAGAGAGAAATTAGACCATCTAAGAGTATTGTAACTGGTCCGTCTGGGGTTAAATTGTCTCTCCTTGGCACACTTAATGTAAACTTGAGATATAAAAACCGCATTTTCAATACTGAAATTTACATCATTGACAATCTAACTAAACCTATCTTAGGAAGAACATCCATTCTTGAACTGAATGTTCTAGATTCTTTACTTCATCAAATTACTCATGTACTATCAACCGATCCTACGTCTGTGAAAAAACAAATCATCTCGGAATTTCCAAAGATCTTTACAGACATAGGAAACTTTAAGACTGAATTGCAAATTAAACTTGTTGAAGGAGTACAACCACACATACAAGCAGTACCAAGAATAGTCCCCATACCACTTTTGAAACCCTTGAAAAAAGAGTTAGAAAGGTTGCAAAAGTTAGATATCATAGAGGCTGTAGACTATCCAACCGAGTGGGTCAGCCCCATTGTAGTAGTACAAAAAAATGGTAAAATTAGACTTTGCGTTGACTATACAAAGTTAAATAAAGCTGTTTTGAGAGCTCATTACCCCATTGGCAAAGTAGAAATGATTTTAGCTCAGCTTTCGGGGTCAAAATATTTCACTAAATTAGATACCAATTCTGGATTTCACCAAATTAAGCTTTCCCCAGAGTCACAACTACTGACTACTTTTATAACTCCATATGGAAGATACTTCTTCAAGCGTCTACCTTTTGGGATAAACTGTGCTCCAGAATATTTTTCTTGTCTTCTTAGTAAAATTTTATCTGGTATAGATGGTGTAGTGAGTCACATGGATGACATTTTAGTCCATGCATCAAGTCTGGAAGAACATAATCAAATATTGAGGGTAGTTTTAGAAAGGATTCATCAAGAGGGCATAACCCTTAATAAGGATAAATGTGTTTTTGCGGTTCAGTCTTTGACATTTTTAGGTCATAAAATTTCCAATACAGGGATCTCAGTAGATCCAGAGAGAATTAAGGCTGTTTGTGAGTTTCCAGAACCAAAAAATAAAAAAGAAATATTACAATATTTGGGCATGTTAAATTATTCTAGTCGCTTCATCCCAAATCGTTCACAACTGTTGGAGCCACTGACTTCCTTGCTCAAGAAAAATGTTAATTTTACATGGGGAATCTCTCAAATAGAATCCTTCCAAAAATCAAAAAAAATACTATCTGAATGTCCATCTTTAACCTACTTTGATCCTAGTAAAGAAATTTCTATTCAAGCAGATGCTTCTTGTTATGGACTGGGGGCTTGCTTAATGCAAAGCTCAAATGGAAAAACCGAAATTGTCGCCTATGCGTCACGGCTTTTGTCAAACACAGAAAAAAACTACGCACAGATAGAACGAGAAGCCCTAGCTTTGACCTGGGCCGCGGACAAATTTGCAGAGTATGTTACAGGTTTACCATCGCTCTTGTTGGAAACTGACCATCGCCCCTTAGTACAAGTCTTACAGACAAAACCAATAGATGAGTTGACACCTCGATTACAACGCTTCAGAATACGCTTAATGCGCTACAACTACAAAATCCACTACATACCAGGGAAAGATGTAGTAGTTGCGGATGCTTTATCCCGAAATTTTGCTGAAAATGCCTTGCACCCAGAAGATGAAGAGTTGACTAATGAAGCGGAAGCTCATGTGCACCTTATAGTGCAGTCAATTCAGGTAAAAACAGATTTTCTTGAAAAAATCAAATCTGAGCAAAATCAAGACCCTGTCCTACTGAAAATAAAAAAATATACCCAGGAGGGATGGCCAGACAAAAACAAAGTTACTCATGAAATGATTCCTTATTATCAGTACCGTTTTGATTTTTCTTTTTCTGAAGGTACATTACTTAGGAATTCACGCATTGTCATTCCCAAGTCTTTACAGTTGCAAGTTTTAAAATTCATACATGAAGGTCACTTTGGTATAGTCAAATGTAGGAACCGTGCGAAATCTTCAGTATGGTGGATTGGCCTGTCATCCCAAATCGAAAATTTGGTAAGAAATTGCCCACAATGTGTTGAACATAGATCAAATCCCAAAGAGCCTATGGTAATAGATGATTTTCCAGAAAGACCTTGGCAAAAAGCAGCATTAGACCTCTATAAATGCAATGACTCGTGGTATTTAATAGTTACTGATTACTATTCTAGGTTCTTCGAAATATTCAAACTTAGTAAAATGACAGAGTCTGTAATTGTAGAAAAGGTGAAAGAAATATTTTCCCGATATGGTATTTGTGAGATAATGCGTTCTGACAATGGACCACAATTTCGTAATGAGTTTATCAAATTTTCCCAAGAATATGATTTTAAATTAATAACAAGCAGCCCTTTTTTTCCCCAGTCTAATGGCTGTGTAGAGGCAGCAGTTAAAACTGCTAAGGCTCTTATAAAAAAGAACGATAATATTCATAAAGCTTTATTGTCTTATAGAACTACTCCCCTAGAATGTGGCTTTTCACCAGCTGAATTACTATATGGTAGAAAGATTAGATCGTTCCTTCCAATGTTGCCTAGCCAACTGAATACACGCGTAAATTTAAGCTCTTTTAAAGAAAGGGAGGACAGATCAAAAGGCAAAAGTGCTAAACAATTTAACCACAGACACCGGACTAGACATCTGTCTGATGTGAATGTAGGCGACTATGTCTGGGTGACTGATCTCAGAGTATATGCAAAAATAGTAGAAATATTAGATGAACCACGTTCATTTTTAATAGAGAAAAATTCAGGCTGCACCTATCGTCGTAATAGGTGGCACTTGATACCAGCCCCTTATTATGTAAACCCTCGCAACTTTACTCCGACTTCAGTCGCTTCAGAAGTATCAGACCCCTCAGATTATAATAGCTTTGAGGATGTGAATGCGCGGGTGAATGAGGACACACCAACAAGCTCAGGTGACAACATCAGTGAACGACCAAAATGTGCAGGTGATCCAGAAAGTGAGTACTCTGGAATAACTGAATTAGTGCCTAACCAAGGAGTAACTCAAAAACAGGGAATGTTACCCTCGCGCGATAGGTCTAAAGGTCCTGATGCGCTAGTTTCACAAAGACCCAAAAGGGACATTAAGAAACCATTTTATTTGAAGGATTATGTATGAAATGTAAAAATAAATACTGTAAGAGGGGGATGTTCTGTCAGAGCTGTGATTCCTTGCTGTTCTGTGATTGTCATTTGGGGAACACTTTGACGGAAGGTCAGTGATGCCAATTTAGCTATTTTATAGCTAGATCTAGCTATTTCGCGCCAAGGTTTAGCTAGTAAAATATCGTCTAGCTATCTAGCTATTTTGTCTAGCTATTTCCATTTTCTGTTTTATTCCCATTTTATGGTTGCTTCCTCCATCTATGCTTTGACTGTTTTGCGAAGCTATGAAAGTAATCGTTTGTGCTTGTTCGTGCTCTACGATTGTGGTTGGAATTTTTATATCTTCAATTTATTTTATATGTATAACGTTTGTGAGAATACATTTGTTTTGTTTTTTGTTCATATTTTATATCTTATTCCCAGTCCACACTCATCATTTTTATTTAAATTTCAAATTTCAGTGCAGTTATCAATGACAAATTTGACAATTCACCCATGCCATAAAACATGATTGTCAAGATAAACGTCGTAATTTTATATTGTCATTTGTCTGTATTATTCTGTTGGCATTTATCAATTAAATTTTTGATCGAGCATCCCTTACGTTCGAAAAAAATTAACTATAATATTCTGTAATAGGAATAAAATAGACACCGAAAAAAATTCTAGCTATTTTCTAGCTATTTTTAGACAGTACTCTAGCTATTTAAATTCCAAGGAGTTGGCATCACTGCGGAAGGTCCCGGCTAACCTCACTTTACTCTGATCTTGCACGTGGTGCACATAGTTAAGTACGACTCCTGTATTTCTCTAACTCAATATACAGTTAAACAGTATTCCTGTTTTCCTTCATCGGACCTAACGGAACAGTAAGGAAGCGTATTTCATTACTTGGTTTGAATTCAGATGTCATTTGGTAATATTACATTCAACAATGATCTTCAATTCTACAATGCGGAGGAACGCCTTGTGTAAACTATTTTGATACCCAAAGCAAAGATTGGCTCAGGTGCAAACTATATTGAATTTGATGATTTTGGAAACTGTAACTGTCAAATAGAAAACGTACAAAGCTAGAATAGAAGAGGATTACGAAACTGAAATGCATCAGATTTGTTAAAATAGACGTTTTTATTTAGATCAGCAGTCTTAAGTGGATATAAAAATGCTATAGGACATGCTCAGATTTAATATGTTAAACGGAATGAGGGTATTCTCCAGAGAATTAATTTTCCTTAAAATACATTTATGAACATGATGTCGTACTATTCCAAAACGCATCTACTTCCTTCACCAATATAAGAGAAAAGACGTAATATGTCAGGTGCTGTCACTTTCTACAAAGCATGTCATTCATCAGTCCTATGGAACTTTCATGTAATCTTCTTCATGTGGAGTTCTTTCTGTCATTTTGTTCTTTATTCTAATCATGTAATCACATCTTTTGATCAGTGTGAATTTCCGTTTTCCTAGAAAATAAAAATCTTGTATTATTCGGTCCAAACTTTTCAATCATCAATGTGGTAATATTCACAGTTATCTTTGGACTCAACTTTTCATTTTCCACTTTGAGAAATTTATATAATGGCTCAAAGTATTCCAGCAATGGTTGCGCTGTCACTGATTTTGATCCTGTTATAATTTCAAGTGTTTCACTCCAATGTTTGCTGGATCCTAGTGATAGACCTGCCCTGCAAGTGCAATAATTCAAATGTAATACGAAAATCATAAGAATTGATGCCTGTCGCCTGGGCCTAGTAAATACAAGTTTACCCTTCGCATATACTTACTTCAATTTATCTCCAGCTGCCACCGAGTTATAAAAGTCACACCTGTGCAGTGGGATTGCACAATTATGTGGATCATACTGCTTCGCTTCAATACACAGGCTTTTGTAAAATTGGAATTGCAGAATATGCGCCACAAAGTACCTAGAATTAAGTGTGTTATTATTAAAGGAAACGCAACACATATTTTAGTGAATACTGATGATTCATTTTAGCCTTCTTCCCTGATACTTATTGTCTGCTTTAGTTAGAGCAGTAGCATCGTTGGATGCAAGCCAGATAATCGAGATCAGAGGATTACGAGTTCAAGTGCTAAAGACATCAACATTTTTCTGGATTTTTCTGTCTCTTAAATAATTTTCCTCTCAAGTAGAACTAACATACAGAATAACTTGGATCACTCATCTGTAGAACAATTTTTGTTTACAGAGGCCTGCTTCGATAACCCGAAAACTAGCCCAACAAAGGCGTTTGTCGGCATTGTCGGTGCTTTTGCAAAGTGCGGGACAATGTTTAGGTTTAATAACAGTATTCTAATTATTATTATATATGTTATGCTGTAGTTTGATTCTTATAAAATCGTTCAGATCCTTTCTAGGTAGAAGAATCTCACCGATGTTGCT
Source organism: Bruchidius siliquastri (assembly GCA_949316355.1). Taxonomy (NCBI): domain Eukaryota; kingdom Metazoa; phylum Arthropoda; class Insecta; order Coleoptera; family Chrysomelidae; genus Bruchidius; species Bruchidius siliquastri. Next base: position 18,961,360 of record OX438530.1, on the reverse strand, counting down.
GTATTGTAACATAAGTTTAAAAAATAGTACAAAATGAAAACATCTCACGCTATATACTGTGAATCTCCAGGAATGTGATACTTTGCTCCTGGATCAAAGTCTCTGGTATCCAATCGCTCTACTGGCGGTTTGACTTTTTGATACTTCATTCTATAGTGCCACCAATGAGAGTTCCATTTATCGGGTTGAACTGCTCCACTGAACACGTCCCATCTCCATTTGTCAATAAGGAGTCCGAATGGCAAGAAAGATATCTTTTCTAGAGCCATGTTCATTAGAGTATTGATATCTGACTCATAGCTAAAACATTGAAATCATATATTGTGAATTAAAAGCTGAAAGTGAGTATTCTGCTTTATGTTGCAAACAATGAAATGTTTGAGGTTTGTAATTAATGCTGTAAGTAATGAAACTGCAATTTTGTGATTGATTTGCTACCAAGATGTTCGATACACTTCTAACATTAATTCTATCAAACATCTACATATGAATTATTGTGCAAAACATGTGAATGACTATGCACAAAATATTCTGTTATACTATCTGGCAAAGCAGTGGAAAAACAAGATTTAGGGACCTAGATATAGAAGCGAGGCCTAACAAAAAGATAGTAGTCAAAAAATACCTTTCTTCAAAAGTAGTGAGTAGTTGAATCTTCTTCAAATGAGTTGGAGTCGACACAGAGAGTGCCATTGTATCCCCAACTGCTTCGTGAAATCCTGGATTTGCCCCCTGTCTAAATGTATGTGGCAGATGTTTATATTGGAGATAATACTGAATGTGCCCCATTTCGTGGTGGATCGTACGGAAGTCTTCAAATGTTACGTCAGTGCACATCTTCAGTCTGTAAATTGGAAAATGGCATTTTTACACTGTAGAGTTTTTGATATTAATCTTGATATTCATGAAGGGTCAAAAAAAACTAGTGAATAAGCTTGAAAATTTACCTGAACGTTTTCTTATCGCAAAAGTCCCAAGCACTAGCATGACACAGAACTTCTCTGCCATCTGTTGGTTTCCTTATCATAGCACCAGCGCTCTCATTGTAACACATTTCCATTGGAAAGAGACCCAAGGATTGATAAAATTCGTCAGATTTTTTGAACATTTCCAGTATAGTGTAACCTAAAACACAATATATTTGAAACAAATAACTCTACAACCATGCAGCACAAATAATATAAATGAAAATGAGGTTATATCTGAGCTTACTGGCTAGAGCTAATAACGGATTTTTCTGTTTTGCTCGCGTGCAAAAAGACCAGAGTAATACGAGGCGCTGACATTCTTCATTGTTTTGTTGTTATTTTCTATAGATAATCTCTCACAAAGGCAGAAAGCCTGTGGCGCTCCACAAGCGCTGCAAGAATATGTTTGATCATACACATTGACCTTGAAACGCTGTAGATTCTAACCATCGGGAAACAAACTCTCCAGCAACTCATTCTAGAACACCGAGGTTCTCCAAAATAACGACATTTGGAAGACGCAAGAGGCTTGTTCGAGGCGTTGGAAGTTTGATGCGCTCGTTGCCAGTGGCGTAGGTACCGGGTAGGCCTGGGGGTTAAGGCTCATCGCTTCAAGAGAAAATAGGTACCCAAGGCGCTGCTCCGTATTTTATTACAGGTATGCGCCAGCGGATAGCCTCTCCCCTCGACGTCGACATTTCTAGCTACGCCACTGCCCGTTGCGCTTCTCTAGTTTTTGTTGTACTGGAAACTTTTGGTGTTATGCGAGACAGCTCAGTCGAACATGTGCCATAAATGTATTTATAGAATAGAGTCAGATCGGCCACCCTTCTCCGATGTTCCAGATTGTGGTAAAGTCAGGCGCATCCACTAGACGTATGGCTCGGTTTTTGATTGTGTCTAGACGCTTTGGGTATGTTCCAAACAGAAGAAGGAGATGCAATATATTCTATTATCACCAGCGAATTGCTCTTCCTGGAAACGAAATTTCTCTGGTCAATGAGGGTGATAGGTGGGCGGATCGGTATCAGTTTATTGGATGGAAATATGTGTGGAGGAGGTCTTTAATGTACTTGCGGGTTGATTTGATCTTCCACAGAATACATTTGTGACACTCCCTAAATAACAGCCAAAATTGCCTCCTACCCCACGTCGTCAAAGAAATCCTAGATCCGCACTTAAGTCTGGCACAGTTTTACAAACAAAATTGCTTCTGAAGTGTGACGCGTTTCGCTTCGTTCAGAACCATCGTCAGACTATTAAATTGACTTTACAATGGCTATTTAGGTTACATGTAAATTCCTAGCGTGAGGATAAAGCTTCATAGGTGTAAGCTATTGATCATGTAATTGTGGATTGAAAATGCTCTTACTTGGTGAAACTGGTTTATCATCCAGATAAATTTGTGTAATTTAAACACAAATCTCAGTCAACCACGCTTGGTGATGCGTTTTGATTTAATCTGACGATGATTTAAAGATTAATTCTAAACGCGCAAAAAATCTATTATTATTTGTGATATTTTGTGTATAAATTATTGAATTTCATTATAATATGTTATTGACTTCAGTATTCTAGTCACAGTGTTTTGATGAATTTCTATTTTGTATATGTATATTGTATAATCATCAAATTTTCCTCAGTTATCATCAAGTTATCATTGTTGTTGGAAAACATATGATAAATAGAAAACATGACTTATGTTTCGGCTGCACCCACAGCCTTTATCACGTTACAAACATATTAAGAGAGCAGTTTTGTTCTCTTGAAACAGTGGTTTGTCATTGTAATTTAAAATGTTAATTTTTTGGCGAGAGTTCATGTCGGGCCGGCCGAAACATTAATAAAAAATTTTATTTGTCAACTGTGATTTCTATTAATGGCCAGGACATGTTTCAGGAGTAACATTGATTTGTTTGTTTTTTGTTTCTTGTTGGCTGGGTTTGCACTACGGTCGAGAGAAATCGAAATAAAACCACCTCACACAACTATCACTGTCATATCTTATGGTAATTTTTGGAGAATATACTCGTACAATCTATAGACTAACCTTGCTTTTTCATCTCCGCATCCACATCCATCTGTCCAGCTTTCGGGAATGGTTCAACCAAATCCCTGAGGTGTTCCCATGACTGCGCCCACATGTTACCAAACACATGAGCAGGCAATAGGCCATCCTTTATATCCAACTTGTCACCGTAGCGATCTTTCAGCTTGTTACCAACGTATTTGTGAAGCTCATTGTAGAGAGGTTCTACTTCCTTCCATATCGCGTCGATATTTTCCACGAAGTGTGGATCTTCGTATGCAAAACGCCAGTATTCACCCTTATCACTGAAATCTTGATAATACTGTCAATAATATAGTCTAACAAGCAAGAAATAAATGCCCTTAGCTGAGATAGGTATAAAATATGAAAACCTTTTCGGACGTAGGCAGTTTTGGCATTCAGCTCAACGATGGTTACATCACGGCAAAGTTTAATTGAATATATGTATTAGCATTGATTAAGGACTCTTAAATATATTACTGATTGGTATTAGTCACTAGCCACTGAATGTCTAACCAAGATCGAGCTGTACAGGTTAGAAAGTTGAAAGCAAGATGCTGCTTGGTGGTCTCGCCATAGGTGAACGATAATGCGTCTGCCTAGAATGCAGGAGGTTTTGGGTTCTATCCTCACTGGCAACCAATTTTTCTTTCTAATTTTTCTATTATTTGGAAATGAACCATCCAGGGACTACTTTCCAAATTTCAGATCTTATAATTTTAAAAAACTTGAATACTTACTGTTCGCTCTTGCTTCTTCATTCGACAGTTCAACGTACGTCTTATATAAATCTTTCATTTTTGCACCAGTTGCATCTCTCCATTTGGTCCAAGCATACACTAATTCATCATAATCCTTAGATGACGACAATATATTCTCTATTCCTGAAACATATATACATATAAAGATGAAAATATTGAGCTATGTCATAGCCATACCTGGTTCCAAGTTCAGTCCTTCTTGTGCAAGGTCACAATTCTGTTTTTTGTAAGGACATATTTTTGCTGTACTGTATATCTCTGTCATCCTGTTGTTAACCTCATTCAGCTGGAAGTGAATCAAACAAACATTATGCTATGTATAATTCTGAAAACTTCTTCGACATTGATGTTAAACTCTATGTAAAAAACAAAGGGTTTTCGAATTGGAGTTTAAATCCAAATTGTCTATGTTACCTGGGCCATAGTAAATAGGTGAATTTGCTAACGCTTTTTTAAATGCAGCGTCGCCAATACATAGGACGAGAGATTACGATGTAAAGCATCTTTCTTATATTATAATCTCATGTTTTGTGCCACAGTCAAATTTTCATATAATTGTTTTAAAACATACCTTTTCTAATTTTTTGGGTTCTAAAGCTGCAGAGCCTAAAATTTTCAAGAACTTCACCTCTCTGCGTATTGTTGGATCTTCATAGTCTTCTGGGAGAATATCTTTAAAGTATTTGGTCCAAACATTCTTTTCCCAAGCGGCCTGTTCCAGGGTTAAATTAGTCTACAAAAAATGTAAAAAGATAGAGATTAAACGTAATACTTTCATATGGGTTCTATCATGGTAAATATTCGACTGATCTTTCTTTAATAATGACATCGAAAGGCTTTATGTAAATCGGGTTCATTCTAGACCAAGATCAAACTTCCAACACCTCGAACAATTTCCAAAATCATTCTTTTGGAGAATGAGGAATGTTGCGAATAATGAGCTGCCGGGCATGTTTTCCTCTCACAGCACTTCTGAAGTGTGATAGGCGTACATTTGAGGGAAGGATCAGTTTTTTGTTATAAATGACCAACATTAAGAAAATTAATTTCTGGTAACTTCCAAAATGTACAAACTCACAGTCAACTCCTCTTTCTTCTTGTTCCTCACGTCCGTTTCAAAATCAAACTGAGCTAGGGCAACTTTATAGCATTGGTTTGAAGCTTCTTTCTCGTACACATCATTGAGATATTGTTTCAATTCTCCTTCAGATATCTTGGCATTTATACAACTTATCAGTCCAAAGATCACCAAGTGTTGCTGGAAAGTAAATTAGTCTGATTTTATTGTTAACACAGATGTGCAAGAGTACTTTTTATCTTGATTACCAGTGAGTTTTTCATGGGTTGAATAATTTTTCATGCAAATAAAAATAGGTCGGATTTGCCAAATGTGTAATGTCAGTAAGACGAATATATATTTTTGACATTCGAAGTTCACACATCCACTTAAGCTCTATACTACCGAGCTAATACAGTACATTGCGACAAACTTCATGGAAGTGATTTCAAATGATTGGTGATACACCTTACAACAAGTGGTAACGGAGTCTAAACTCAATATGAACTTTATTTTCAATAAAGCTTCTAGCTTTCTAGCTTAAAACAAACGCCTGGAAGTTTTTATCATCTTTTGTTGTCCATTTCAAAGTCTAAAATATGAAATATTTAATTTTGAAATTATAACGACATTGCTATTTTTTACTGCTTACGGGGCAACAGTTTGTGTATAAACAAAATCTTCGTATTAACTGGAAGAAACACTGCCTTTCTCATTTAGCAGTGCATTATGTCCCTGGTTTTTTATCAACAATGCAAATGATCTCAGAGCAGATACTCTTAAAGACTCTGAAACGAAATTTCTATACTATTAGCCTTAATAATAAACAAATGTTTTGATTTGAGATGTTTTCCACAATGTCTCTTGATTAAACCTCTATATACATCTGGAAAAAAATTTGTACTACCGACTTATATCCGTCATATCTAATATCTCTAAAGTCATAGAAAAAAATTGTGAAATCTGGAATAGATAAAACTCCCAAATTTTTAGTTTTAAAAAATTTACATAATTTCCAATAGTATCAGAATTTGAATGGATCAGCCGCTCTAAAATACAATCCCAATTTCAATAAACTGTTGCAACTGCAAGTAACATGCAGAGTAAGGCTAATTGAAAAACGTTTTATCAGGTTTACTATAATTTTCCTCATTATTCATGATCCCTATTCGCCCTAAAATGCCGTATAACTGGTAAAATGAATATGGTTTACATTAATGTGTTTGAAATATTCGAAATGTATCAAAAATATATTATATTCATCAGTCGGACTTAAAATTCCAAGTTCAGAGCTATTGGGAAGAATCTAGATATTATGGTATCATAAACTGGGGGAGGAATAAATAATTGTCATCTTCAGAAAATGGATATTTTTCAGAAATAGGTTTTGGAAACTATTTATTATGAATCTTTTTCCTCGAAGAACAACGTTTCGCATACAAATACCATTGTATCAAATGAAGGAATAATAATATGTAATATTTCTACACATGATCAAAAATTACTTTTTAAAGATAATCTACTACCAATACTTCACCTAGCACCAAATCAGAGAGACAACCGCATGATAAGTATCAGAAGTTACATTAATTTGATAATAGGATTGACAACTTTCATCCACGCCCAAAATAAGATCGCCCCAGTATCTCTCAAAAAAATTACTAGGTTTTTCGTAATTGTCATACCATTAACATATCGCAATTAAGTTTAATAGGGGTAGTTATTTCGGAGCTACCAAGCTTTTCGCGAAAAAATAGTTTTTTATGAACCTACAAAATGTATAAATTAAGTTAGATACGTTTATTATCAATGATTCTTAAAAAAATGTTTAACTACACCCGAAATCATGGAATATTCGAGAAAAACTGAGTTCGCAGAGATTGTGGACAGTTTTTTGGCCCGCTAACAGTGCACAATATCATAATTAACCCCTATGCACCCGCATTTTATCTTCAGATTCCACAGATATTGAGGTAGTATTCCTGAGATAGCTTGCAACCACTACAGATTCTAAACTGTGTTGATAACTAAATCCAATGCTGAATGACTACATTATGGTACATAGTTCCAAATACTCTAGAATTTAAAAATATCTATAATATCTAGTACTTCTAGAAGATCCAAGAGGATTTGAATCTTAAATCAACTAATAACAATGCACGTGAAATACTACATTCTGAATTATTTACGATACATATTCAGTTGAAAAGCAATTATCTGTAGTAGTAGCTTCTAAAACAGTAGCGGGATAAATTAGTCATCTCAAAGAATTTACTACGCTCTAAAGTGTCATAGATCTTGAAAAAGATTGAATGGTTCGATAATAATTAGAAAAATTAGAAAAAAATTTTTTTGTCGCCAGTGGGGCTTGAACCAATAACCTCCTGCATTCTAGGATAGGCTAGGTTGTGGGTTCGATTCACACTGGCGACAAAAAAATGTCTTTAATTTTTCTAATTATTATTAGTCGTCCACTTACGGATTGTAGTGTAATCAGATAAATGGTTCAAATTTGTCTGAAACATCAGAAATGCATCGAAAATTTACTATGATCGTAACCAGGATGTATTTTAAAAAAGGCCACAGTTACTGAAAATAAATCTGTATTAATTTGTTCTCCTGCATTGTGAAGGCAAATGCTTGAATAATAGTCTGGAGTGCGGAGCATTACCGCGAGGTCCAAACGTCTTTTATCCACGCCTAACAAAAATTCAGTTTCCTCATTGTTGGTTTAGGTACCCCACCAATATCAAACTATATATTATATTCAGATCAAAAGTTTCCATCCTTTCGATGAACTCTGTATATGCGTATGTTTCATATAATTGTACCAATCAAACTCTAATCATAAATCATGGCGGACTGGCAATTTCATATTATCCTATAATCTATAATGCTGTAAATGTATGATGTCAACTCACCAAGTTTCGCATCCTTCAATAATTCATCTATCAAATCTATCTGTTAAACTGGACTGGGACGGTCGGCGACTGGCTGCCAATGGCAAACTGCAAGGCTGCCTGTTAATTTTGAATTTATACAGCGAATGAGGTGGGTAATATATTCAAACAAATTGCTTGAACGCTTTGGATTTCTTAGATATGCAAGACCGCTCGTTCCTCGATACAAACAAAACGAACTTGCTTCAAAATAGCACCGCTGTTTTATATTCTGGTCACTGAAGATACTTAGGCTCACGACCGTGTTGATAATCTGAGAGCTAGTAGCAATAATATCTATAAATTATGAGTTATTCAAAAAAACAGCTATCTACCTCATGCTGGGTACCACTTTTTTCTCGTGGACAGTGATATAAATGTTAAATAGTACAGGGTGGTCAAAATAATGTTTACAGTCGGAATGTGGAATTGAGGAACGGTCAATTCTACATTTTTCTCATTCAGACGACTCGAACGTCTTTCTTTCTGATGAACAATCTGAAGGTCATCACTGGCTGCAGACTTAAGAACATGGAGCAGTCTATGTTTCTAAGACTTCGTACCCAGCTCATGTTTGTTAAGGATATTGTATGAAGTAAAAACAGCGTAAATAACTTTTTGGTATATACAAGTTGACAAGACAAAAAGAGGAAGTTCTACTATATTGGCAAAAATTAAATTACGTAAATCTCTAAGTGTTTGATCCCTCCTTTATTTTAACTATGTCCATAAATTATCAAGATTTTTGGAAACGTACAAAAGCACCATGCTTAAAATAATGGAAAAATTGTATCTACGATTAACAAAGCATAAGGATTATTAATCGCTTTTTGCTACTTCTCAGTGTGTAATCGATGCAGCGATTACTGAGATCATAGGGTGTTTCGAAATAATAAAAAAAATAGTTATTCACACACAATCAAACTACCAACTACCAATGAAATTTGAATAAAATGATTATAAAGCTGGGTATTTCGCATTTTTTTGATGTTTTAAATTCTTGAATGGTTTTATTTGTGCATTTGATTAACGGCAACAAATATACTTTTACGGCTTTAAAAAAATGGATCAGTCTCATAAGCCGTTCAATCTAAGTAGTTAGCTCCTATGCTATATCTATATTCCAGCATGTTTTCTGCTTATTTTCTGAAATATTCAGCTCGTTCCCAGTAATTCGACTCTTACGATGTCATTGACTTGTCAGTAAAATATCCGTAAAAACAATTAACAATTTGTACCTATTATATGTGTCACCGTTTTTCTTTTGTATGACCTATAGTTTTTGTTGCAATAATACTGTGTCAAGTTTACTTCATTGCGGTATAACTTGGAAAGAGATTTCAAATGCGATTAATTAACGGTAGTAATCATAATTTATTTTGATACGTTCAGTTATATAAGTACTACAACTACTGCAGGAGCGATTCCTGGGTGATCTTTTTAGGTATAATAAGCGAGGACCCATTCGACTCTTCCTTGATACGTCACTTAAGATTGTTGGTGGACCCGTTATCTAGTCATTACATATTCAGATTTCACTTGAACGTGATGGGGGTAGTGGATGACGCATCATGTACATACTGGTGGAAAGGTAGAATTGGGGACCTTATCGGGTATAAGCCTTATGGGGTCTATGATGATAAGATTAGCTCAAAATTATCACAAAAGGAGTTTTTGAAATTATGAAACAACCTTATAATCTCCATGTGTAACAACTCTGATTGCAACTTCCGTCCAAAGTAATGATAAGATCTGGTAAGCTCCATGAAACCATCACCTAAAAAAGTATTTTGTTTAAATATAATAAAAGATAAAAATACTACCTGTTTATGGATATTCCACCACAATCGTTCGGAAACTCTCATACAGCCCGTACTATTAGCACTAAAACTCTCTATGGAATATGTACTCAAGTCCTGCAAAGCAGCAATGACAGTGTGTTTCTGTGTCACAGAAAATCAACTACTCTAGAAAAAAATCCCTTAGACAATTATTATATATTACATTATGTATATGTAAGGGCTGATTATTGTTACAAATGAACGTACGAATTAACAAGTTTTAGTTAGCTGCATACGTGAACTATTGCGAATAACTTTTAGCTATCGGTTTTTTTACATCGAGGCAGTCAAAAAGGCGAGACCTAAAGAGCAATGTACCATAACTGCAATGTAGAGATTTGAGACAGTCTGTTTATATGCTAACTATCCGAAAGAATGTTCTCTCTAGCCAGTCTGGGGCATTATCATAACATTTTATGAACATCTTCATACGCACATAAACCGCTGGAATTTGTGGAAAATGATAATTTTCACTAGTCAAAAAAAATGCGAATACAAGACATTCCTCGAGAAACTGTTCAGTTTGAGTTTGAACACAACCACTTCTACAGAACAGGAAACATTTTTTATACATTTCACCTTGTAGTGGTGTACAAGTTCCCAGTTATCTTATTTTCTATACAAATATTGCAACAATATATTGTTCAACAAAACTACGTGAATGTGCATGGTTTACATGCACTTATTTCAATAAATCGTACCAGTTTCTGCTATAAAATCAACAGTTATATGAGATAAGATAAGATATTATATGGTCCGAAGATTCAAACTGTTCAATATTATTTAAAATTACTTTTCTGAACTTGTACCTTCAATGACGAAGCGTAGTTGCTTTTGCAGCTAGGTACGCAGCAACGTTTTGACATTTTGTACTTCAGATTATCCTCACGATTCACAGGCGAAAAACCTTTTTGACAAGCTCGTACACATATAAAAAGAATAATCACATTACATGCTAAAACAATAAAAAGCAATAAATAATAAATGATTTATAGATAAGTAATAACAATAAATGTCACGTGTATGAAATACTCTGTATCTGTGACAGTAGTTGATTGTTTGATGTCTACATGCGAATTGCCTCTATGACGGAAAAACACACTGTAGTACTTGAAGCCAGATATTTAAAAATCCCAGATTTGGCACCATTTTGGGTAGATCAGTAGATTGGTTTCGATATTCTATTTTAGCCATTTTCTAATTTCTTGAACACTGGCTGTCCTTCAATATAAATAATTTATAAAAAACATATTCTTAAAATGAATGAAACTTTTCCAAACGTATAGAAAAATGTCCCTCTTACAGTAATAATAATTATTTAATACAGCCATTGATTAAGAACTAATATATTACTCAATGAGACAACTTATATATAATAATATATTAAAAAACTGTACTTAGCGGAATGGTCAGGTATTCTGACCTCTCTAGGTGTGGTAGGTTGTACATTAAGGAGCTACCATGTCAATATTAGTGTCGATATCAGAAGTCGGCAAAAAAATGACCTACTTGTTAGGCTTCACCTCGCAACAACCACTGCTACTTTTCGAGTCTAGTCATTCTCATATGATGATGAACTTGTAAGTAAAAGAAACGACGAGAACTGTACAAAAAAAAGGAAATCAGTGTAACGAAACCACATGCGCGTTTATACACTACTGGAATATGTTTTGATTAAAATTATTCTATGCAGATCACTGGATGAGTTTTCTAAAAGTTGAGTAGCAGTTCTAATCAGCTTGTGGATAATAAAATGGAAATAATTAGACATTAAAAACAAACAAGGCTCTTCAAAAGTTAGCATTACCAAAGGTAAGGTAGAGAAGGTTGCGTTTGATCCGCGTGGTAGCACAGAATGTACTCCTTTTGATCGATAACATTAACATATTCTGCTATGTAATCAAGCCCCCTCTCTTCCGTTCCAGAAGGTTGTATTCACCAGCACAGCTACTGTTACTCTACAAAGCTCAGATCAGACCATCGTTGGAGTACTGCTCGCACGTGTAAGGATGCGCCCCGAAGCACTGCCTAGAGTTGCCAGTACAGCCAACAGTAGAGAGGCGCATCCTCATTAGGTCGAGCTTACAACGTCTCGAACAAGCCTGTTCCAAAAGTCGTTCTTTTGGAGAACCCCGGCGCTGTGGAATGAGATGCCGGGGACTTTTTTCCCGTTACAATCTAGTGTTTCAAGGTCAATGTAAATAGACATTTATACTCTCGCAGTGCTTATGGAGCACGATAGACTTCTGCTTCTGTGACAGGTAATCTATATAAAAAAGTTGTTCAGTATTTGTGCAATTTGTGATGAAACTACCAAAGCGACGTCGATCAGGACACAAAAAGATTTTGTTAAGGCGTAAAGGTATACATTGCCAGGTTGAATAATGTAATCTCAATTGACATCAAAATAAGATAAAGTAGTTAACTAAATTGTTATCAATGTTTCTAGTGATGGTGCGTACTGGCACTATGTAGGATTTTTAGTAGTGTCACTATAACGACGTGAGTAAAAGTACGTGTATACTTAACACTATATTTTATTGATCATTAAAAAACATGCATACGATGGATATCTACACAGCCTATCTTATATAAAAATGAGAGCAAATTACTTGATTCGAAAAGAAATCAATTAAACGACGATTATTCGAAAACTTCTTTCAAATCTAAACTAGAGGATAGCTAGCTTGTGAAGCAACTCCACACATGTTGTTTTTGTTCCTAGCAATCTTGATGTAGCCCTCATCACCCCAGTTAGGTCCCCAAGAGTTCTTGATCAACCAGTAGTCCTGGCCGTTCTCGTCAGTACCATAGCCTACAGCTAACACTCCGTGATCTAACTCTGTACTACTGCAATCTGGGTCGGCATAAACTCCTGAAGAAAGTCAAGAACATCAAATCAGTATTTTTACTACATAACAATGATTTCTGTAAAATTTCCGGTATAATAAAGTTAATAAAATTATTAAAAAAATAAAATTTTAACTTATTTTGTAGTAGTTCGTTACCCTCGTTATCTTTCTTTTGAACCTGATAAGAAATGGTTCATTCAAAAATGCCATCTAAACAACTAAAATGTATACTTATGGATATCTGATGTCATTCAATATGTACAAATCACCAATTAACTAGTCAACAGCAATTTAATTTATGGTATGTTTGCAGAAATTGGAGGATTAAAGCCTAAAATGAATCATACACAACAAGAAGACAAAATATGTTATTGATCTTGGAACTTTACCACCACTGAGGAGCAATAACAGGGTGAATATTTCTAAACGATGTTGATTTTCACGAATTACCTTCTTTATAAAACTGGAATCCCATGTGGCTGGCGTCAATAGCAACGGAAACTGGCCCAACAGTGGCAATTGCTGCCTTCAATTGCTCTTCATTACCTGATTCTATATCCATGAATCCTACAAATTTAAAATCACAACGGATTATAATCTCGATAATTGAACAATGTAAAGGTCAAAATTGCAGAACAGATAGTATCCCAAACACTCATCATTTTTGTTTTTCAAACAATATCTCCATATTATTACATATAACTTTCATCATATTGTAAAGTTTCTTTGGTTACATATATCTTTACCTGGTCCTTAAGCATTAAAATTTGAACCGTACTTTTCAAGTTATGGAGTAATACCAGAGAGTAATAGACCAAACATCCTACAGAAATGATTGACATGGCTTTGTAATATACCACAGAAAACCTGCTAATATACAAATTGTGAAAATTTATAGAATATTTGAAACAAGTACTTTCAAAAAGTAATTGGAGGTGAAAATCTAGCAAAAGTTTGATTTCGGACTTCCATTGTCTATAAAATTTTGAGTATCACGACGTTTCGATTGATATGCTATCTTCAATCGTCTTCAGGTGAACTGCCCTAGCCCTTTAAAAATATTAGAGAGATGCTAGGACTGCTTGTATATCCTGTTTATACATTTTTGATGAGTTTGTTATTCCTGTAAATTTATCGCTTCTCATAGAATGTTCCATGTAGATATGTTTACATGCCTTCACTTAGTGGAAGTCTTCCTACAGTGAAGTAAACCTGTATTTTTCAAAAAAGTTGCACAATAAATGAGCTCACATAGATGTCTAGCTTTAATAGCATAGTGTCAGATAGAGATTATTTTGTTGTCAATATCATTCTACATGACTAGACTGATAACGTCCTCTAACCAATGTACATTTGTTGTTTGTTTTCTATACATACACCAAAAAACAAAAAATCATCCTACATCTATGTACATAGGCCATTACCAAACGATGGAGGTATTAAATTTGCAAAAGTAAATAAGCAACAGTATTGTTCCGAATGATCGTAAAACAGAAATGAAAAAAATATTTCTCACGACTAAATAAACCATGTACACTTCTGTATTCATATTGATTTTAATTTTTGCAGATTTATCACCTGTAAGAATAAAAATTGCAAACCATTCTAAATTACATAAAATGAAGTTAACTGATCAAAACCACAATCATATAACAAATTGTCATCATTTTAATTGCCCGAAACAAATCCTTAAATGAGTAAATTTTTTTGCCACATGTTTATATAACTATTATTGTTTTAGCATGTTAATATAACTAAAGTAATATTAAAATCAGTGATTTAGAACCTAAAATGAAAGTGCATCAGAATACAATAACGTTCCATTTCCTTAGACCAAGAATAGTACACTATTTCAGCCTTCCAGAGTAACTTTCAGGATGTGTTACGTTAAGTCAACACAGTCAACAGAGATTTTCACCATTCCTTCGATTTCAGTTGAAAGAAATTAAAACTATTGTTTTCAAATGGTTTAATTTTGACTCAATGTTCATATACAACTAACTTGGAAAGAATCGCTTCCTGAAGGTTGTCACGTTTGTCTGTGCAACATTGAATAATTAACCTACAAAAGGATATAACAGAATTATGTTTGAAAAGTAATACCTTTATCGGTAGCACCCTTTTCGCTGGGATCATAATGGCACTTTTCATCTTTTCCATCGTAAGGGTAGGATTCCTCGGTATCGATTCCTCCGTTGGCTTTGATGTACCTGAAGGCGTTGTCCATCAGACCACCGTTGCATCCATTGTTGCCAAACTTGGTGGAACAGTCAACAAGATTTTGTTCGGAAAGGGATATCAGCTGGCCAGTTTTGCGGTAATTTTGTCCCTCCAAAGCTCCAGTCTAGTGAAATCGAGATAAAAATTAATTGCACGTTTTCATAAGACATTAACGACTGAATTTATATTTCCAACAAATCTATACCTTATTACTACATTTCATGTGAAAAGAGTATGCATATAGACTTACAGCACTGAAAGACCAGCAAGATCCGCAGTGTCCCTGATCTTTGACTGGGGTTACAGCACCATGTTCTCTCCAATCCACTTCTTCAGGAAGCTTCACATTTGCTGGAGGAATAAACCTGAAGCCATCATACTCCTCTGTGCCTCGTAGGCCGCCTTGTTTTGTTTTGTTGAATCCATTGAGAGTTTGGATGATTTCGTGCGACAACATATCAGCATATTTGTTGACGTCTGTAAAGAGGTAATTTAATGAAGACATCAAAGTTAGAGTGGCAACAAATGAGGGGGTGGAGATCGAAAAAATTACTGCCCAGAAAGGCGTCTGGCAGGATTATGTTGTGCAGTTTCGTCTTCTATGCTCTCCACCATACAAGACCTACTACAGACATGCATGTTTTGTCTTTAGCCTAGACTGGCCTGGCAATTGGGTGGTTTGGTATATACCTAAAGCAGCATTCATCTTCAAGCGTCACGCAGTCATAGTCCTAATACTTGGACTGCCTTGAAGTGATAACACATACCCCTTACGACATCTGTCAATAAAGGAAAACTATATTACAGTGACATCCCCTTCAAAGCACCCAAGTGTTAGAACCTTGACTTTGTAAAGATGCCAATGAGTAACGCCACTGTCCGCGACACTTGGAGATGAAATGTATGATAAAATGTCAAAATCCATTATTATTCAATATTCGCGAGATATATGTGAACAAAGCAGACACATTCCTTTACATGTACCTGCTTCATATGTATTTGTATCGTATTTAATGAGTCAAACTATGGGTCAGCACAGAGTTGATATGATAATGTAGAAAGCTGATTATGCATAAAAATATTTATTGCATTAATGTTTTATGAAGAAAGGTGTTTTCTCATATATCAAACAACAAAGCATGAAGTGAGAATAGTATTAGCTTAGTCACTTTAATCAAATGGCTTAATAAAACGAAGAGTGTAGCAGAGTAACTGAATCATCATATTTATACCTAATTTGTATGATACAAGTCCCATAGCATAGAGCTTGTTGTGTTTGGCTACTTTATGAGCATTTTCCATAAATATTTTCATGCGGAACCTCTCTTCCAGTTCACTACCATATTTCTTCTTATGTGTAACCTGAAAAAAAGTTTTATTTTAACATCATGACCTTGGTAATCAGAGTTTTCGAAACCTAAATTCTATTCCTATTGAAAATGTTTATGATTATCATTTCCAGGCATTTACGAATTTATGGAGGAAACAATTCACGCCACAGCAAAACATGATTTATTGTGTTAGAATAATGACCTATGTGACCCTATAACCATTGAAGTCAAAATACAAATATTGATCATAGGTTCTGATCGTTCTATTTTAGAGGGTAATGACAAAAATTCAAATTCTACTTTGAATTAAAAATAGAAGAGTGAAAAAATTGATCATTTGTATATAGACTTTGATATTTAATATAATAATATATAATTAATAATTAATGATATAACAACTGGAACCACATTCATTAAACGGTAACCTCATTTTATAAAATAATTCAAATAGAGATAACATCAAATTGATAAACAGTTGAAAGTATTCATGCAGCTCTAATATTAGCCACATTAAATTGAATTAATCATGGAGACAATCACAAATCTCATTTTTTTTCATCATGAAATAATAAAACAGGTTGGTCCAAATGTAACTCCTTTCGACTTATGGAAGGGTTAAATAGATATGACTGATATGGATTTTTATGATGAAATAGCTGAATAACCGATTATTATTCATTCAAATTTATCATCATACAAGTAGTACCACCCAGCTAGTAAGCAGTTGGTAAAATTACACTCTATAAATAGGTTTTTCATAAACATATCTGGTTGCACAATGACTGAATAACGCGAATTATAATATACTGAATATTGTCATAACAGCATTCATATATGTTTACAAATATCTTGAATTCCTACACTGACAAACTAGTGGCATAAAAAAATCCAATACCAAAGTGAAAAATGCAGAATAATTCAACTATTTTTTGTAAAATTTAATTCTATAGGCTTCATCAAAATACTCTCTCTCTCTCTGTTGGTCTGTCAGTGCCTAATCTCAAAAACCAGACATGTTCTGATATTTACTTTCAACGACAATATAGGCGCGGAAGTATTATAATATCGATACATTTTGAATTCTAGAAATTTTGATCCTTAATGTTTCCCATTTCCGTCGGTTTGTTCGTCTAAGATATTGAGTAATCCTTGGCGAAAAAGCTTTATAATTTAATGAAATCGGCAATGGCGGCGGAGTAATTGTCAAAAAATGATAAAAAATGCCCAATTTTAACTAGGTGAAACTTGAATCATAGAAATGAGAGAAGAAACCCATGATTTTCTAAGTGCCCTTCACATATAAGGAGACCTCATAAAATTCTGAATACCTCAACTCCATTTTTTTTACTTAGATAAAGGCTCTGTATGTATGTGAAGCAGAACATATCACAAAAAAGACTATATAATACTAATAATATAATACTATCAGCATATATTTTTCATTTAATTATTTATTGTTATTTAACTGAATTACAATGACTGTGCACATAGTGAATGAAGAATATCGTCATAATAAAAAAAACTTGTAATATGCAGTGATTCCTAGTAATGTACAGACATCTGATGAATAATTGAATGGAAGTTTTTGGTCATACTTAGATTACATATCATTAGTCAGTACATGAAAAGGATATCCTTCCAAGAATAGAATTAGTAGTAGATTGTAGATGTTAGGATATAATGTGCATGTAGGATATAGGATACCATATTTAGTTCATTAACATGTCCTTAATGGGAGTAGATATATGTGGGATTCCAGCTCCCCAATTAGGATGTTAATTGGAAATAATGATTTGGACTACTTGATACCTTTCTAACAGGATATAATATGTAGTACATTGGGAAGTCTCTAGGATATCCTTAGCACAACATCAACTGATAGATGAAAAGATGTCCCTGAGACTGACATATAAAGATGTTAATTGAAAGTCATAATTAGGATGGATTTGATACATCTCAAAATGATACTACATGTATAGTACATGTCATTTTTGAGATAAACTGTGCAGGATGACAACAGGTTGTAAGTTATCTATGATATCACACTCAAAAATAGTAGAAATATGATTATTTTTAGATTTTTGGATTGACAGTGACAATTTGGCATTATTTTAGTTGCTATCCATTGAGACAACAAAAGGTTCATTGATATTTATCACTATATGATAAGAAATCATGAACTATGAGTTGTATAATTTGTTGGACTCATTTTGCCAATAAGAGACATACTATATCTGGAATTTCATTATTTTTATACTAATCACATGTCTGAAATACTTTCATGTACAACCAATTTGTAAACATTTCATCATAACAGATTGCTGCTAAACCCAAGATAACCTTTGGATGAAATCACAACATCCGCAAAACACTATCAGACTTATGAATTCACATTATACTACAATATCAAATATTAGAATTACCAAAACTTATCTGTTATCAGTTCATAGCTAGCAAAGTTGTGACTGCTACAGTTTTACATCAGACCAAAACTATTAACTTTCATTATTCATTCAAATCCATAAAAGTTCCAAAAATGGTCTGGTAAAAAACATAAACATAATATTTATATTTGTACATTGAAATCACATACCTCATTAACTCTTGAAATCTGGTCAATCATATTAGAGAATATAAAATGAAAGCCTTTCTGTATGGTGTATTATAGGGAATATGGTAAATATAAGTGATTATGAGTCATGATTTGAAATCTGGAATTGGATGGATCTTTGTTCAAAGCCACAAATGAAGTTTAGACACTCCATACATTTATGATTTTATTTTTAAACACTATTGCAGAAATAAGTATGCCTAGTATAGGTATATATGGTATATAAATATATAGAATGAAAATTCATGAAATTAACAAAAGAATATTCCCAAATTCCAAAAGCATCAAAAATATCATAATATTAATTGTAAAACTATGCAACATTTACTATTAATTAGCTCAATAATTGATCATGAAAAATTATGATTTGTAGGTATAGCTCCTCTAGCTATAGCTGGTATACCCAAACCATCCATAGGATATGTATGACAGTATATTGATACACAAAGGCAAAATATGGATATCACTAATGAAAAAAACTGGCACAGAGAGACAGATGGCTACTGTTATGATAATCACTATATCAATTTTTTTTACTAACCTTGAATGAGCCCCATTCTTCTTGAACTAGTTCAAAAAAAGATACTGCTTGGGTACCCACGGAAAGAGCAGCAAAAAGAACCAAAAACTTCATGTTGCTGCAACAAAAACAGTCATCTTGTAAATTGAATATTACAAATACAAATACATGGCTTTTTTAAGTTTGTATTTGGACAAAAAAGTTATTGTCATACTCACCCACTCAAATTATGTTTACAGCACAACTCTAAAGATAATAAACAAATTATACTCAACAAACAAATATTAACGTTTCCTACCCCAAACAAAGAACGCAAAACCTTTTAACCAAAACGTACCACCCCACTCCAGTATTAAATATCCTCCCCACTTTACGTATTTTGTTCATATGCAGTGAATCATATGATATTTAGTTATCTTTATCTTGCTTGTAGCCTTGCTTTGGTTTCCTCTTTCCTTCTACTGAGAAGAAGTCGTTGGTCACCGCACAGGGTCGGACTGACAAACCAGAAACTCTACGGTTGTAGAAACGAATGAGTACAAAAAGACAGTCACTGACAAATAGCGGACTAAAGGAGGTAGCGGGGGGGGGGGGGGGATTCGCCCCGAGCCCTCGATTCTTGGGAGCAATACTTTGGGCTCCTTGCGTGAGCAATTGCGAATATAACGCCCCTCTCCATCTCTTCCGCTACAGAAAATTGTACCACCGGAACAGCTACTGCTACTTCACAAGGTTCAGATCAGACAATTGCTGGAATACTGCTCCCATGTATTGAGAAGCATTTCCTAAAGCTTCTGGACACATTCTAGAGACGAACGATATTTCTAGTGGATGCGCATGACCATACAAAAGACTTCCACATTTAGGAACATCTAAGAAAAGTGGCTGACCAACCTCTATTCTACATATCAAGGTAGATGTTAAATGTCACTACGTGGGCGTATCTAAATCTCGACCTTGGGAGGGAGGTGGGTGGGTAAAAAGGCATGAAGTTTCTTTACATTGTCGCCATTTTTTGGCCTTCGTCGAGGTAGTTGAGGCAACAGAAAAAGGCATTTGTTAATATTTATTATAATAAAGAAGGAGAAGCCAAAAGCAAGTGAAACAGTGGAAACTTTGAGCTCTGAGCTCTGAGCTGTTACAATAGAGGCATCAAATTGTAGTTTAGCTATGGGATTTATAATGCAGCGTATTTTGAGTAATTGCATAATTTTATTTTAATTTCAGTGATACCAGACTCCTATTATTTATTTCGAAAATCATAGTTGTTCAAAAATCCAGAGAAATCGGAAATGACTGCACAAACTAGCCTAAAATAGAAATATATCACGTATAGGAATAGATAACAAATTAGCAATACGTTTTTATAAAGATTATACGTTATTCAAATTTATATATGAACCATTTGTTATTGGCAAAAAAATTGAATTACATTTTTTGGTCTACACTCTTGGGGGGTGGGGGGAATTACCACCATTACCCTCCCTTGTGTACACCTGTGCGTCACTATCACTATATCAAAGTGAAATGATATGATGAATTCGTGGTCGGTGATAGAAATGCTTCCGATATATTTACCATCAACGCCAACGTTCATTAGGAATCTGTTCTTTTTCCAACTTGCTTCTTGCTGTAAAACTACGAACTGTTGAAAATGGAATCTATAGTTCAATTCACAAAGTCACAAATGACGGCACCCTTATGTCCTGCATGGAAACCGGAAAATCACTACCATCCCGAGATATTTCACATCGGTCAGAGAAATATGCTATCGAAATCAACGAAGACATCAAAAAAAATGTTGGATGGGCTGCAGCAGATTATATCCACTGGAACAATAATAATTACTATTAATACTACCTTATAAGGCTTCGATCACATCATCATTAGAAAGAGTGCTTGCATGTGAGATTATCTCTTGAAGCAATCCTTGAAGTTTTTGGACTTAAGCCAGAAAAGAGAAATACGTCTAATGTGACATTGCAAACGACCTCAACAGCTTCGACCATTGAAGAAAAGTAGCTGAAGTAAGATATTTCGAATAATAACAATGACAATGATCAGTACACAGCAGACTAGAAGAACCCAACGGGCTCTAGTGGAACTTCCTTTTTCGAGAACGTCAGCATTTTGCGGTGAGTTGTTGGGGAGTTTATTCTCAGATATTCACAGCGCTATCCACCTTTGTGAAAGGTTCTTCATTTAAAAAAAATGTACGATACACTAGTTTCCATTCCTTCTCATTATCTGTATCCATTTCATCTACTGCATGTAAATGTAAGATAAGCTCCAGTTCATCAATTTTTCCACAGTAATGGCAGCTTGTATTTTTAGAATATTTGTTCAATCATATTAGATTATTAGGTATTTTAGAAATTTAGTATTTTTTGCCAATACTATTTCTACAGCAACGCTTTTGTACGCGTGGCAAATTCTGATTTATATGATGTACTATATTCTATGTAGTATTTATATGAGATATGAGCTGAGGTTTTATGACTATATGATTGTCTTAAAAAAATATATGTTAAGTCACATCTTATAATTATTGATTCTGAATCAAGCATTCGAAAGAGAAGGTAGTTCAATATTCGTTGCTGCAACAACTGTTCTGAATTTTGAATTCGAATTGTTGGAACGCTAAACTGTGTGCTGGGCGAATTGTCCTCCGGATACCCCACCGAATGCCATACTGAGACCTCTTGAGCAGTTTTACAGGCGAGGTGATTTCTAAAAATATAAACTTAATACCAAAACCGGCCCTGTTCACAATCCATGTGTCCTTCTCTAACTTACTTCGTCTTCTCAAATCTGACAGTAAATGAGTAAATATAACCCTACTTTGTTGGCGAATGTTTGGGTGCAAATTTGAAGGGTTGATAGAAGAGTAAAATAATATGAGTTTAACAGGTCGAACACGTTTGAGTATACTCGACAAGCCTTTAAGTAAGGGCAAGGGTGAGGTGTCTTTGAGTTGCTTTGCTCTACTGTTTTCAGAAGTGGTACAATATTGTCAAAATAAATCTCAAACAGTGCCCGAATTACAAAACAGGTACGCATAGAAGCAATATCTTTAAATGATTCTCAAATATACATGGTACAATTATTATAGACTTCACGATTTGGGCAAGACTGTAGGTAGTAAACTCATTGATCTTTACTTTGTGCGAGAAAGAGCTGGCAAGAGAGAAATAAAATTATTGAATATACTGTTGTTTGTGAAAACATCCCTGTGGAAGGTAAGTATCAATAAGTATCTTCAATAAAGTTTCCAAGAAGACTATTTATTACAGGCACTGTTTGGTAAAGAAGCAGATAAATTAGAACATTCTAATGATGATGAGAACACATATTATCTTATGGAGAAGGAGCCCTTAGTAAATCGCTTCATTTCAGTACCCAGGGATAAGAGCAGCTTAAATTGTGCTGTATTCATTGCTGGAATTATAGAAGCAGTATTAACAGGAACAGGCTTTGTAAGCATTTCATTTATTATTCACAAAAATGAACGTATAGTAATTAATGGTTAGGTAAAAATATTGATAGCATTGATTGAGGCATTATATACATTCTATGATGATGATATAATGATTGGAGTTTTGTTTCATTATATTTTCTACTGGCTATTAATTGAAACCACATATGACTGCATATCATACTAAGGCCAGAATACAGATAATACATTTGCTTTGTCAATAAATCAAAAATATGAGGCATAATGGCACCAGAAGCAAAATGCTTCATCTCTTATGATGAACAAAGCATGTAGCAGTATGATTCCAAGGCAATATCCCCCATTTAGGATCCAAGAACAAACTGTAAGGAATAATGGAGAAAAAGTTGGGTTTGGAGGACATTGATCAGACCTTTTCCTGAATCTTACTCAGCCAAACTGGGTTGGTATAATGTGACTGGTTTGAGATTTATCAACAATGGAAATTCATTGTTTATACTCTATATTGTATCTTTCATTATGGATCATACTAAGGAAGGAAGGTAGAAAATTACAATGACATAATTTCAAATTCTATTTTTGCTACTTTGGAAAAAACTGCCAAGGCAAACAAAATATTGACAGATAATTAACCTGATTAACCTATGTATCCTGTGTGATGCATAGAAAAAGGACCACCCAGATCAACAATGAGTAGTGGTAGTAGGCAATTATTTGAATTTGATATACTAATACTATCCATGTTTAGACCACTATATCAAAAATATAATTTGAGTAATTCAAAATAATTGTGTATGTTTTATGTTTAGGCTGTGGCGATTTGGTCATGTATTAAAATATCCAGTATAGCTCTGAGCTGCAGCCTAACAGTAAAGAATAATTAGGTTGTTCTAACCCATGGAAGGGTGTGATACTAAAATTTGCCCTTAAGTGTTGTACAAAGTAGTTCCCTACTGTCAAATTACAATCATCTGTTGAACGTATGCAACCAGCAATATACATTCTTGTTAGGATGGTTGATGTCAATTAAGTTTTGTGAATGCGCTCCATTTAATAATAGAATCATTTTTTCAATAGAAATAAGCTTATTCTCTGCAAATCAAATCGCATGCAAAGGAGGAACCTCCAGGGGTGGTTTAATATATGGTCTGAGCTGATGATGAGTTTGTCTGCAGCATCTCATGTGAAGTTGGAATCACTTTTTCTCAAAAATTAGTTCTCATCCTTACACGAGTTCTACAATTTTGTGTTTGATGATATCACATATATTTTGTTTCAGCCTGCAAAAGTAACTGCACATTGGCACAAAGGTACTACGTATATGGTAAAGTTTGATGATGCAGTCATGACAAGGGATAAACAGTTAGAATAGGTTAGCATATATAGCACAGACTTACATTTTTTTATATTTTTGTTTATATTACTAGTTTACCATTTAATAAATCAATTTAAGTGAAATTTGTTTTGCCGATACAATTTGTGTTACTGAAACAATTGATTAAGGACTCTTATTACGTAATATATTACTCAACGGTAGAACGAATAAATAATAATAAGATTTGTTGTCTTTATGTCTGCCTGTTTACTGATGATCAGTTCCTGTTGTTTTTCCGATTACATTTTCCGTCTCGCTTCCGCAATTCAGCATCGTATTTCGTAGACTATTGCGTTTGCTACTAATGCACGTAGATTGGAAATTCAAACCACTGGAGTCGCTCGTCGGTTTGTCGTTAGGTAATGTTCAAAATCCAGATCTTGTTAGGCTTTGAGGCTATAGATTGATTATTTGTAATCAGTAGAATATCTTTAGTGATAGGTTATAGGCTAAATACAAATTGACAATATCGGAGTATGCACCTTGAGAGCATGCATGCCATATTTATTCCTCTTAGGACATGTGGATATGTTTTACCGTTGTACGTTGCATAAGATTTGATACTTTTTATCCGTCCTGTATTTATATAAATATAAAAATCAGTAAGATAGAGATTCATGTGCTTTCTCTGAATATCGTTAATTAACTATTCATGACAGGATTACATTTCATGACTTTTGCTCATATGAATAAATATGCTATTCGTATTGCAGCATCATTCATTGTTTCTGGGTGTTAAGTCCGCTCATCGCTTTCTATTACTTATTTTTCTCCAAGCTAAAAAACGCTAATTTAGCGACACTTCGCCTTTTTGTATGAAATAAAGTCGGAATATTATTATTATCAATTATTATCCTTTTTGGCATATGCGCGTCAATTCTTCAATGCGGCCTTGATTAGCCTTAACAAAAAAAATATTTATTTTTCGGTTACTTGTAATGTGTTGTGTAGTGCCTGTTTATGCATAGTTAGTTTTATATAATAATTTCAATAGGTGCGAAATCTTCAAATTATTTTTATTCTCTGAAAATCCACCTGAAAAATAATGCAAGTGCACTAACAGGATTAGAGAAGTTTTTGAAATAGTTTGGTTATAAATAATGGTTTTGATATATAATGTTTACCTCACGCCATAAAGAGATCAGTTGTGTAATATGTAAAATGAGGTTTGGATATTTTGTAAGACTTTCAAGCCTTCAAAGTTGTTAAATGCGCTCAACATTGATTGGAAACCCAATAAACATAACAAGTAAAACAATGGTTTGGGATAACAGCATATCGTACATTTTATTAAAATCGGTTCAGCGTCTACTGAGATTACACGTTGACAAACATTGCAACTGACAGACAAAATGATAAAATGGTAAGTCGAGTTATGAAAAAAATAATAATCAAAATGTATAAACTGTACTTCAACATTCAAAAATGAGGTTTGTTGTTCGAAAATGATCAAAAACTTGTGAAACGTATGGAAATAAAGCTCAGAAAAAATATTTTTGACTAAGTCAAAAATGATTGGTAGTCGAAAACCATACAAAAACGAAGTTTTTAGATGTTTTGATAGTTTTTTCTAATAACCACCATGGCCCGATCTTCAAAAATCATACAACAGTACCTATTATGCGCCAAATTTTATTAAAATGGGTGCTGCGATTTTACTGAGATTACGTGGTGACATAAAAGCTATGGTCTACAGTAAGAAATAAAACAGATAGATTAAAATTAGTGTGTGATCCTGCTTATGTGCATTTCTGAAGGATTTCTGTTTAAGTTTGAATAGCCTTGGGCTAGACTTCGTCTTTTATAATACAATTTTCAATAAAGTCGATATTATTATTATTATTTTCTAATGAGAGACATACTTATGTTTTTTACACTGTGAGGTTAGTGATTAGTGAGAAAGAAATAGCAAATTAGTAGCAATTCCTTCCGAAAGCTAAGTTGTAAGTATTTATTTTCACAAGATTGTTACATTATGCTTAAAACCGTATCAAGTCTCTTATCCAATAAATTTGCGATATCGATCTTTGTAAGCGACTTCTCCACTTCTGTATCTGCACTCTTGGGTGTCTCTAGTGGTCTTGATCAGGTAGCCATAAATCACCATGGGAGCAATAAGGAATAGTACAGCAAAGTTTGCATTCTTAAGGGTAGGTTTGAAGGAATCGAAGCCGCTAACATGCAGCGCGGTGAATCTTTGAATGGCGGAATCGAACTAGAAGAAAAAAATGTGCAAGTATATTATGTAGAACTGGTGATGATTTGGGTTATGATAATAAAATAGAAACAAGTATGCTTGCAACTATGGTGTCAGCACAGGGAGGAAGGGGGATAATTACTCCCATTACCCCCTGTACATCCGCGCATGCAACTACCCTGTCCAAAAAGATCACATGTTGGTTTGCGAGCCATGGAGATGTTGGGATGCTCAATACTTGGATCATCTTCCATTACGTTCTGGGATAGGTTGAAATCCCTAAAGAGGGACGTCCAGTGGATGCGCTTGGCCTTACAAATTCACTCCACATTCGAGGGCGTATCCAGTCAGTCTTGATGAAGCGGATAGCTGGGCCTGACTTTTATGTATGCCTTCACCATTTTTTTTGATACATTTTCGAGGTGGTTGAGGCAGGAAGGGATACGTTAATAGTATTATAATAAAGAAAAGGAAAATAAACATCAAGCGGAACAGTGGACTCTTTGGAATTTCGGGAAGATGAAATAAAACATCGATTGATGCTCTAGTCAATTTTCTTACAAACAACGGCTAAAGGTAAGTGCTCATTTGCACTGAGCCACCACAATGGAGGCATCGGCATGTTTTTTCAAAGGAGATAGAGCAGAAAAATACGATGTGCTCATTTGAAAGAGGACAAAGAATTATTCTTGTCTCTTCGATACGCACAAAGGCGCGCTAGACTTTTAGTTCCATTCACGATGTGGGATTTTGAAAATCGTGCAAGGAATATGCAATTGATTTTGAGTTATCGCTAGGTTTGCGGGATTCTATTTTGATTTTATTGATACCAGCCTCATCGTTTATTTCGAAAATCTTCTAAAATACAAATACACCATGTGATCTGGTATTTTTATTTGAAACGCCATGTATAGGAAAAGATACCGAGTTAACATTACGTTTTTATAAAGATTACGTGACTGAAATGTAGATATGATATCGAAAAAAAATTCAGTCAAATTTTCGGTCATAAATCTTGGGGAAGGGGAATTACCCCCCCCCCCAAGACCAACAGGCGAGCCTCTTTCAAAAGTGTGTACGTTGTGGTTCGCCGATAGTTAAAATTTTTCATTAATTTAAATTCATATACATTTTGTTGGTTTTTATCAAATGCAGAACGTGTGATGGAAATGATTCAATAATACAAGTACGTGTTGGACATTTCGGTGAAACTATTACGCTATGCAGTTACAACACACATCTCGAAGATGAAGATTATTATACACGTTTCGTAACATCCAAACTAGTCGGCTGCAATTATGAATGATTATAAATTGGCTATTCGATATAATAAAGCCTTAATCGCCTGATTGCCATATAGATGAATACTAAAGTAAGAACAGAATCTTGATATCAGGCTGCTATAATATTCCTTTTGGAGAGTCATTCCAGAGCATTAATTTTCTTGTCACATGAAATCAGGGTCGGTATTTTGAAAACACCTATCCGTACGAATATCTTTGCATGTTTTCATCTCTATTTCTTAAAATTCGTATGAAGTTATTCACCTCATAAATTCATAAAAGATTTGTTTGACATTTGATATCATCTATATACATTCGAAACCTGGTAATTTCTCGTACTTGTTCTTTTTTTAAAGCATTAGACATATTTACAAATACAATATGAATAATGACGCTGGCTGTCTTTGTGTCATACCACATTCGACGTCTAGGGCTGGGACATGCATGAAAGTAGTAATGGAACAAAGCCCTTACGGTAAGGGCGAAGAAAAATCTATTTTTCATTTAATGATTGAGATCAGGAATATTTTTGAATTTATTTGAACAATTAATTTTTTTATAGGTTGTACGGCATATTATTTCCTTTTCTGTATAACTTCTGGTGCAGCTCCTACTATAGCAGATTGCTACATTTCACGTGCAGCGAACTCAGTTTTTATCGGATATTGGAATTGTACTCACGTGAGGATGGAGGTTTCTCAATTCAATTTTTTCTCAAATTTAGTTCTAAAAGATGAAGAGTTCCATCATTCGATATGAATATTTATTTAGCGCGCCATAGTGTGAGAAATACAGCGTCAACCTATCTGACGCCATTTTTTATCATAGGTGACGTTTTAATCTGACGATGCTTTAATGATTAAAGCGAAACGCGTTAGAAGCAAAATTACTATAATCTGTGAAACCTTGTGTGTAAATTGTACAATTTTATATAAAGGAAAAATAATAAAAAATATAAGCATTTTTCAAAAATAACAATGCAAAAGGTGCATTACTTATATACGGGTCGAAATGTTCGATAGGGACAAGGATATGTGAGAATTACCGCATATCTTTTGATGTACTGGTAGTAAAATCTGAATTTTTCAATGAGAATGTTAATATGATCATAAATTTCATTTAAATGAGGCCATGACTGAAAAACATTATTATGTTATTTGATGTGGGAGCATCTACATTGCAATATATTCTATCATTTTAGAATTACTTATATGATGTCAATAATAGGTCACGTGATACATCATTCGAAGAGACTTTGTGGTGTTTTTCCAGGTATATACCCTTCCAAAAAAAAATTGAAAAAATGCTCAGGAACCTGTAAAATACTCAAAAATAAGGTTAATAAATTTTTCCGATATTAATCCATTGCTCTGCTGCCACTGGATCAACTTTGAAAAAGTTTTTTGGGCTGCAGGGTTTCAATATTGAAATAAAGATTATTCGGGACTGGTAAGTCTATGTAATATTCATTAAGGATATGTACATGTAATGTATCTAAAACAGCGAAATTGCCCTATTGGTACACACTTCTTGACTTAGATTTGAAAAAATTAGACCCACATAAATGTTTATATATAAATATATATACCGGGTTATTCACGTATCAAAGTTGTATTTTTTAAATAGAACACCCTGTATATTATTCCGTTTTTGGTTTGTACGATCAAAATTGATGTAAGTTTAATTATGGTTTAATGTACCTAGGCCTTATGGGTTTTAAAATATCGTTAATTTTGCGAAAATGTAGTATCTATTTCAATGCTTAATTTCTCAACTGGTGATCTCTTCTTTTTTAACAAATTGATGCTCAATTCTACCAATTGATTAAGTTTTGATTCGCACTTATACAGAGTGTCTAAAAATTATTGTTAAATAATCACTATCTTTAAATGGTAATCACTTTTTTAATTTAAATATATCTATGGAATATTATCATACGTTCTTATAGCTAATCTTCACGTGTTCAATCTGCATAATCTATTGACAACCAGAAACATAACACTGCCTGATTTACGGGAAAAATGCAAATTGTACATCAGTGTAGTCTCAAAGGACTCAAAATTCCCCATTTCTGATTCAAAAACAAATCATAATAAAATCAAGAGCAAAATTGTCCAATTGTAGGTTTGGAAAATGTTGATAGATATTCCATTGGAATATATCAGCTTAAGTTACAGTCTACAGAGTAATCATTATTCAACTTATAGACTTAAAACACTAAGACCCCGTCTTTATCACACAAAGCTAATATATTCGTGGAAAACTAATATATAACCTAGAATATGCGTGTAGAAAATCCAATATTGCTGCGTCTTCTAGACCTATGAAGTGTTGAATCAAAATACATAAAAATTATAGATACATATAACCGAGGGGGAAACATAAAAAATCAGCAAATGTATGTTTTTGGATCCCAAATGGACGGTTTTGAGTTGTTATCCTGGATTTACACCATTATCTGTTAAATTTATTTTTCTGTGGTTTCGATAGATTATCTCTCCAAAAACAGATTATTCCACCACACAACCAAAAGCACCCACGTTATGACGCCTGTATTGCTTTGTAGGCATTCAAAGTCGTCATACATATCAAACATCTCTGTCATGATGGTCTATGAACCATTTGGAGCTGTAAAAACTACGCTCTCCAGGAACAACTACAGCGCTTGAACCAAGAATTCCAGATACATATTCGCAACAACACTTGTTGATACTGAATAACTTTAATTGCGCTCACATAAAACTACTGATATTAAATCGACATTTTTTGGATTGTACCGCGGTGATACAGTCACTTTCATTGACGCGAAGACAGTGAAGAAGTGGTCTGCCTGGGGCATGCCTAGCCACAGTAATGGGAAAATAACAAAATTATGAAGCCATCTCGCAGTCTCAGTCCGCTCTTGACCCCTCAACTTCACGCATCAGCCATTCCACAGAACAGACCGAGCTTTCGATTAGTGATATTCCAGTGATTTTTTTCCTTGTAAGTATTCATGTTGATTAGTATGGATATACCATATATATTATTTAACAGATACCCGATATTTTGTTTTCTCATTTAACACATTATTCATGCTCGAATTGTCAAAATATACATTTTTTGACTAAGAGACAGCTGAAGATGTGCAGTACGTAATGATTAAGTCTACTTGACACAACTGCTTCAAGTAATAATACCCAGAAAAAAATGGAACCTGCGCATATTTTGAGCATCGAACAATGCAACAAGAAGTCATGAGATAATTATGTTACAATACTGTCTTGAGAAGAATGCAAGAAATTTTTATAAAATTGGAAATACAGTATATCTTAGGAGGTGTCCTACATACTTACGTTTCAATATAATCAACAAATAACATCTTCGTTATTGATATTAAAGTTCATGACCTATCTGAAATTTTATAGTGGATTCAAATGTCAAGGTAAGGACAGCATCCGGTATTTTTTAAATTCCTCTGATATGATTGAACCCACTCCGTATAAGTATATTTTACGTTGATTGACCATTTTAATCCTTTCATCATTCGCAATTGCATGTTATCGTGAAATTTCTAATTAGTGTTATAGTGGCATTAAGTTTTCATTCGTCAGACTGGGAGTATTGTTAATAATTGAGTAAAACTTTTATGACAACTT
Source organism: Bruchidius siliquastri (assembly GCA_949316355.1). NCBI lineage: Eukaryota > Metazoa > Arthropoda > Insecta > Coleoptera > Chrysomelidae > Bruchidius > Bruchidius siliquastri. The sequence continues at coordinate 18,930,263 of OX438530.1, read as the reverse complement.
TGAAGCCGCTTTCAAGGAACAAGAAAACGAATAGACATAAACAGTAATATGTCCTAATGAGCATTCGGTCAGATTGAAACGAAACCAAACACATTAAGATAAAAACACAAACACAAGCAAAGTTGCATGAAGGAACTTCGTTTTTACTTCCCATGCCCATTGGCGAGGAAGTATTGTAATCACAAAAAAATTCGACTTCAAGATATAATTTTATCATGATTTTACATGACTTCTGTCGTCTGTCTGTCTGTACCCTGTAGAGTAATTCTTGACCCTCCTATAACTCGGAAATTACTTTTGGCATTTTAATTAAACTTTGATACTTCAAACTCGTTTTTGGGCGTTTCCGAATCCTCTGAACGCACGCTGCATTGGTCGAATAATATAATATAGATGGAAATAGATGCACCCTGCTTTTGACAGATTGCCACGTTTACTCTAACACTATAGTCTGTCCTGGTCTTGTTTGGACCACTGCTATTACTATACATTGCTGCAATCTATTTGAAAAAGGATAATTTAATACAAAAGTGCTATTCGGCCTATGAAATAATAGCGTCAAGTAAGTTGGCTCTGGCTTCCGGTTAATTCTGTTGATGTGATCTTGGCAATTTTTGGAAAATATTGAAATTCAGGGAATTTTTGGAATCATAAATTATTTAAGGTCTTTGAGTAGTTCCAGTTCTTTTTATTAGAATTCAAAAGATCAACAGATCCAGAATCCGATCAACATCCGTTTTTACAAAGTGATCCCATAGCTTGGGAAGTAATAAAAATATATATAATATAATAATAATACATATAAGTACTCAGGAAACCTGCTTTTTAAATAATATTTCCATTTCATTTTCAAAAACAACACAATAATTATAAGAGCTTATTTAGATATATATACCTACATCTTGTCTTGTAATTATTTACACCTTCATCTGCTTGCAGCAGTAACCCGCTGATGATATCTGACAAGACGACCTAATTGTCTGTTATATTTATTGATAAATTGTACTATAATGCTACATAATATATAAAGAGCTATCATTCTAATATCAAAAGCAGTATAGTAATAGACGATACATTTTTATCTGCATGATAGAAGAGTTTCACCAAATAAGAGCATCTAGAATCTACATGATACATTTTTAGGCCGTATGATGAAAGATGTACAATTCAGAATACTTTCTAGCTTATCGTATTTATCAAAACCAAAACTACTAACAGTAGTGTTGTATTGCTGTCGTTGGACCATGCAAAGATTGCACCATCAGTGAGTTCTTAACAGCTAATCTACCGTAGTAGTAGTAGTATCTATAGTCAACCATCTTCGGTCTGCCCTAGTCCCCAAGAGAGCTCTTACTTCAACAAAAAATTCGAATTTCCCACGTACCTACACTCTTCGCTAGTTCACGGGTTTGAAAATACGATTATATTTTTTAAACTAACCTCGTACATTAAAAAACCATATTTCAGCACACTCATCTCTTTTGGGATGACTTGTTTAATTAATTATAAGAATATGTTGTGCGACCTGTTGCAGCTTGACTAGCGATTTTGTAACATTGTCAAATCGTATAAATGTTACTCTATTTTTTATCCATGCATAGTAATCTGAGAGTATTGCATAACTGTCTTAAATTTTACATTATTTTGAGCAACGATTAATTTGAATACTGAAACTGATTTACCAAAACGTAGAATGAAGAAATTATATACGCAAGGGAATGTCGTTGTGAAAGTTAGTGGGAAAGCTCAAGATTTTTCCCTATGTAGGTTCCTATACTATTTTCTCTCGCTGTTCAGTGGCGGGCTGAGTCTAGCTCATAGGAGGATCAGATTAATATAATTCTGATTAACGCTACATCATCCAACAATTATAAGATTGCATTACCACTTAAACCATTGGGCACAGAAAAATATTGATCTGTAAACACAAGCTTCTTAATTTATTGAGCAATTTCTGTTTTATCTGGTCCCCTCATTTACCCTTTCTGTTAACTTCAGTATTCGCCTCCACCAGCAAGTCATCTTGCGGAACTTCAGCTACCACCATCAATACAATTGTTGATATCGTTTTGATGAGCTCCATAGAGCATTCTCCACCATTCGCTGCTCGCCCTCCATCAATCGAATCAATTTATTCACTGTTATATGTTTGATCATTCTTGTGTACTTATCCAAAATCCTAAGTATTTTAATGTATTGTTGCTTTTAATTTATGTCCCCAAGTTTATCAGTCAACTAGGTGAACGTCTGTCCCCAGAAAGCATCAGTAACTCCAAGATTGATTACCACGGAACTCCCATAGTGATTCATGTAATGCGTTCTTTAAATGGATCTAACGGCAAACCAATCCACACCAGCCTTTGCAAAAATTGCTACCATCCATATGAAGAGTATTTTAATCTTGTTGTTTGGAATTTGTAGACAACGTAAATATGTCAAATGTCATGTTGCAGACTTCCAATATCTATATAATTTTTAATGTTTACTATCTTGAATAGTCATCAGGTGAACTACCAGTATGACAAAAAATAATTATATCGCCTATATGCTACATCTATGTAATATAAAAACGTATAAAAACTAATAAGAAATTAAAAAACAATGACCCCCGATGCATGACCTCACACATTTGATTACCATTTAAGAGAAAAAGCTACCTTTACAGCTTCCTAGAACAGCAGTTGTTTAACCATCAGCTAAGACGAGGCTTGGTAGTGAAACTTTATTATATACCGACAGAGAAAATATGCACAGATACGTGATTTTTCCGAAGAGCCCGGGTACTAAAAACATCATATTTAAATTGATACAACTGTCAATTTACGTACGTTAACCCCATTCGTGATTTGTATCACGTTTCAGAAAGTAATGAAATATATTTCTCCAAGTGTTGCAACAACTGGCACTGTCCATTGGTATCCTAACGAAGTCGAATCGTCCTAACGTATCCATTTATCTATTTGATAGTTAATAGTCCAGTTACTTGCAGATTTATTTTTTAGAATACCAATCGTCATTGTATATCAGAATATTTTGATTATTCGAATCAGTACACAGTTGTAGAACAGAACTACTTTAATATGAATGTTTGACATGTTTTTCAATTCCCCTTCGAAAATTTCAAAACTAGAATTTTATTTAAGTGTATGCTCTCCACTTTACATCAGACCTGCTATAGACATGCATGTTAACTCTAGAGAGCAATCGGGTGGTATATACGTAACCCGTCAAGGGTGTAATAGCAACATCAACTGTGTGTCGCCCTCTATGGGGACGCCAATTGGCAATTTACGAAGGTAAAGGTTCTAATAGCTGGACTGTCCTGAAGCGGTAACAAATGTCCCTTACGACATCTGTCAACAAGGATGAACTGTTTACACCGACATCCCTTAGAGAATAGAGGGCGAGACTTGGAGATGATGTTGCTATCACACCCTTGACTGGGGAATATACCGCCTGATTGATCTCTACTGTTAGACCGCCAGGCTATACTGACGAGTCTAGGCTAAAGACGAAACATGCATGGTCTGATGCATAGTGAGAGTTAGTTAGTATTAGTTGTCAGCTTCTGATGTGAATGATCCGAGATAACGGTATATCTTAAAAGTGTTTACGGAGAACAAGAGATGTAGCTGTAAATCAGTTCACCCTTATTGACAGATGTCATAAGGGTCATTTGTCACACATAGAGGGCGATACTTGGAGACGAGGTGAGAATTAGATTTGATATTGTCAGTCTTCAGGGGTCAAACAGTTATGAACTAGAAATCGTGGATATAAATTTTTGCACACTTAGAGGTTCCACAATCCCCTATAGTCAGAGAAATACGTGTCAGGTGCTGTTTATTGTTTTGGCCAGTTGTTTATAGCAGTTTTGGTACATTGGTCTTAAGGAGGCTTTAATTTCGTGGTTGCTTAGTAACTCTACTCTTAAATTCTTGTTGTCTTTGTCCCTGATGAAAATATCGCGTCTCCGCCCATGCCTGTCAGAGCTTATAAAATACAAGAGGGACTCTTGGGCAACTCCAACTCTGTCACCGTAAGATGATGAAGACGATATCTAGTCATGATTTCAATGAAATTACGGAACGAACGTACCTACTTGTGGAGATTTGCATACATTGAATGAACCGGAATATGCAATAGATTTTTCTCTTAATCTTTTTAGATTGTATCTATAGATATTGTGGCGGGTTTTTATTATTCATAATGCGATCGTTACGCGAAAGGCAAATATTACGCCAGATCAAACTAGGAGGATCATGTTGAATAACATTCCATTCTTTTTTATAATGTGATTATTTTTTCACTGTCTTCCGATTGATAAATTAGCTTTACGTCTCACACTGCTGCTGGTATCCCAGATATTTAACTTTCTACGCTTAGCGAATGAAGCTATTATAAGCACAACGATTCAATTCAACATTAAGTATTATTTTGAATATGTTTATTTTTCCATAACTCTTTCAAATGGTTTCTGTTCAATGTAAATGTTTCAATTCTTAAGTTTATTATGTATGTATCATCCACCTAGTGTCGATTAATTTGTGAAATATTTATTTATTCTTATAATAATAATGATAACAATAATAATAAGTTTGGATTTAGTTTTTTGATATTTTATGGTATCTACATTGAGATAATTGACAGTTTGACATCCAATAAGCATGATAAATATTGTTTCAGAGAAATGAAATCGGCTATCGTTCTTTTGGCCTTCATATACCTATCACATGGCCAGCTGCTGTTACCTCCAGCGATTCAAAGGCTTGCAGGTGAGAGAATTTTGGATTCATAACAGCATGAATAGTAACCTAAACAGTGTTCTACTTTAATGAAGCAAAAAAAAACGTCAAACAGAATTTTTATCCAGCATAATTATATATATCGTTGTGAGCATTCGGATAGGGCTACCTACAAGGCAATGAATTAAGCAATATTTACTTCTCAGTTCTGTCCTATCAAACAGAAAAAAAATAAATCAGAAAACCGTGCAAAAATGTTACATTCAATACTTCAGTTAAAAAATTGCAAGAATGTAAGTATCCAACGTTTACGTCAAACAGAATTTTTATCCAGCATAATTATATATATCGTTGTGAGCATTCAGATAGGGCTACCTACAAGGCAATGAATTAAGCAATATTTACTTCTCAGTTCTGTCCTATCGAACAGAAAAAAACTAAATCAGAAAACCGTGCAAAAATGTTACATTCAATACTTCAGTTAAAAAATTGCAAGAATGTAAGTATCCAACGTTTACGTCATGAAAAAAGCTCACGCTTTTCTCAAAGGCATAATTGAAGCTGGCTGAGAGGCAAACTCTGCTTTGCTACCGGCATTGCGACATGATACTGTCAGCTAAGGGATAGAGTCCAGAGGAAACTTTTTTTATAGACATGCATGTTTCGTCTTTAGAGAAGACTTGTCAGCATAGTCTGACAATCTGACTCTGGAGAGCAATTTGGCAGTATATACCTAACTCAGGTTAGGTCCAAGTGTCATGCTAGAACCTTGATTTCATAAAAATCCCAATGGACAGCGCCACAATGCGCCCACCTGGTGATAAGTGTTAGTTCAGCTTCTGCTGTGCGATTGATCAGATGACTCAATAATTCGGGTAATCCATGGCTCGAGTAAAAGATGCTTCTTTGGGTCATCATGGCCAGTCTGAGGTTGCTGGATACAAGCAGCTCAATTAGGCTTAAGTGCTGTACAGAGGGGCCATAGGATACAGCGTGAGTTAATCTACTTCCATCGTTTTCAAATGTTTGTGGACTATCAATAAAATTGTGCACCAACAGATGCAGGTAGGTCAGCAGTGAGAGCAAATGTGGGAAGTTCATCGTTTGGAGCAAGCGCAGGTATAGGCAACTTCCAGGGAGCAGTGAATGTCAACGTTGGACAAGGCGGTGTCAAGGGTTCTATAGGTGTGGGAAATGGTGGAGGGAAATATGAAGATGTAGAACAAAGTCTGGAGCAACAGTTTAACGGATTCAAGGTAACAAATACAGTTTACTGCTTATACTTTCCAAGGATAAACGGATGCGTTCGGAAAAAGTTTCGAATAGACGTGATCTGTTTTTTGATGTTGTGTGGTAGCTGTTCTCAAATGGTAATTTGCGAACCCTTATAGGGTGAAATTGATGAATTTGTCTTCCATCAGTTTCCTGAGTATTTTTTCAAGTTTGAATTCTGATTCTGTTTCAAACAGTAATATTGGGTGTTCATCGACAAAAAAATACCGATTTACACATTTTTCTAATATATAAGGAGAGGAAACTGCCCCCTACTCATTGTTGCTAGTCAAATACTTCTATATGACTCTTTCAAAAGTAGTTCTTTAATGTATGTATGAGAAAATAGCATAATCATAGCCAAATATAAACTCTTCAGAGACTCATATAGCAAATTAAGCTCAATAGAAAACTCGGTTTTAAGTCACAAAAAGGTGAGAATAAGATTCTATGTGCTCGGCGTTCTTTAATGTATTCTCTATCAACCGTTTGAATATTTTAGATGTAACACTTCTGTTTTCCAGGAGTTGTTCAACAAAGTATACAGTTCAGCAGAGGAAGAGTTACATAGAAAAGAAATCTTCATTGAAAATATGAACAAAATAAATCATATGAATGAGGAATACGCGAGTGGTATCCGAGGTTTCGTAGCAAAAATCAATCCTTTCGCTGATGCGACTTTCCATGAATTCTTCAATCAATTGAACGGTTTCAACAGGTAAGAGTATACAAATCCCTTCAAATCAAATAAATTATGATAAAAGTGAAAATTTTGGAATAATGTATTGAGCATAACTCACTGGTGACTGCTTCAAAAACATCCCTTACGTACCAAATATGCCTTTTAAGTTCAAGCGTGAAACGGAAACTCCACCTGAGCAAATATTGGCGGAAGTACATTAAATAAGATTGGACTGCATGTTAGGTTGATATACCTACAACGTCCATGAAGTTTTGCTTTAAATGAAGTGTGGCATTAAGGTCTTAATCTCTGTTAGACTTTAATCTCTAATAGAAGCAAAGCGTTGTCTGATGCATCAGTTTGAGAGTCGTGTCTTTATGCCACCAACGTTGAGGAGACGCAAAATTTCCGATAAAGGACCTACAGGTCCTACGTAGCTCAAAACTCCTTACTTGTAGTATCTGAACTGCGAAGTATCCACTATGTAATTTAATTTCTCTCATGGATTCGATCTCCAATCAAGGCAGCGCGTGGCATGATGCATCAATTTGACAGTCGCGATTTCATGCCTTTAATGATTGTGACCAATGACATGCAGAGGCAACTGTCAAATAGACACATCGCGAAATGCACAGCAGCTATTGGGGGTAAATACATAATTCAATCGGAGTAGTAAACAGATATTATTCATACTAAAACTGATTGAATTATTTTGAAATAGGAGCAGCCCCGCAGCAAGCAATCGTCCACACAAAGGTAGTTCCTTCATACCACCAGCGAATGTCATCTTCCCGGAGACAGTTGACTGGAGGGAGGCGGGCGCAGTGGGACCAGTTGAATATCAAGGAAAATGCGCAGGGTGCTGGGCTTTTGCTGCTGTGAGTATTTTCAGGTCTCACGTTGACACGACATAGACAGCTAGATAATAGATATTCAGTTTAGTCTCGTCGTTTCTTAAATGGTGTGCTACCTCTCGTCTATTGACTCGATTGAGATTAACTTTTGTAAGTCAACTTCATATGTAGTAATATTTCACAGATTGATGTATAATGTGCCTTTATGATGGGATGCATCCATACTCTTCTAGACAGGGAAAAGCTTTATAGAGTTATCAGACAGAAAATCTAGATAGAACATTTCCATCAGCACTTCCTGCTCGAAGTGTTATGCTAGAAACCCGTAATGGTAGTTTTTGCTGTATTCTATCTTACTGGGTAGCGTTATGCTAAAATTCATACTTCACATTCCCTTTTACATAATTATATTTCTTATACATATTTCATACAAGATTTGAGCGTGTTTTTCACCTTTTTGACCTCAACTAAAACTCGACCGCATCGACTTTTGTAGTGATACTTTGTAGGTAATATTTTCAGATTAACCTATATTGGGCTATTATATTATGATGTACCCAGACTAACGCTTTCTTCATCAAATATAATTGAAACTATTCCATAATTCACATGGTGTAATCCAAACCAGACACCTGTGCATTACTGCGAAAATTGTATCAAATTTTACTCCTAATGCTTTTGACACGTCTGTCTGATTATTTGTTTCGTCCTTTTAAAACGAGTTCCTACGTTCACTTTCATATTATAATATAATCTAGGTAGTATTCCAACGTATTTTAGGGAATTAACCGAGATCTTTGTATCCGGTAGAACTGCAACTACCGGATAATTTCACATTCTACTCGTATGAAATTGATCACAGGAAATTATATGTTATAATATAATCCTTCCGGTTGAATGCAAGTGAGAATCATACAGGGTATCCTATAACCAACACCATGTGATGGAAAATCAGAAAAAAAACGGTACCGGTGGGGATCGAACCCACATCTCTAGGTTCGCGTTCTGCGATTGAAGCGTCAGGACGAAAACTTGAGGATGTGGGTTCGATTTCCACCGATACAGTTTGCGTCTGACTTTGCAATGATTTTTTGAATTTTGCGGATTAGCAAGTGAATAATCATTATTTGTTAATCTCAAAAATACCTATTAAAATTTGAAATCCAAATTCGTTGATACATGGTATAGATTCAAAATTTATGGAATCCAAACTGCAATTTCTATGATATTTCAGGCAGGAGCGTTGGAAGCCCATCATTACCGTAAGACCGGCCAACTTCCGGACGTAAGCGTCCAAAACCTGATCGACTGCACGTTGCCGTACGGAAACTCCGGTTGCAATGGTGGTCTGATGACTCCGGCATACGAATATGTTCGGGATAATGATGGAGCGGACTCCGAACAATCTTACCGTTTCGAAGAGCGTACGGGTGAATGCAGATTCAGGAGAGAAGATGTCGTTGTTACATGCACAGGTAACTTTTTCCTACTAGGTTTGGATTCAGTCCAATATGCTTGTTTTTAATGGGCCTGGAAAGGCACGTCGGTTTTTTTTATTTCCAAAGAAACGTCCAGTCTCTTAAAATACTACAAATTTCCCATAAATATGTTCTTTTCTGTGGGCCTGTCGGTTTGTCCGTCTGTCGATGAGTTTACAAACCCTATTTGTGAGTGTTTCATCAGTTTGTGATTATTTTAGGGCGTAGTTAACATATTTTTTAATTGCAAAAAACTTTTCAAATCCACTATACTCTTTGAATGTTTTACAAGTCGCTGGTCACTTTATACATGTTATTTAACAGATTGACTGTGACTTGAAACTAATATGAGAAAACAATATGCTATCTAGTGATCTATGTTAAAGTTGTCGGCCAACAGTAACGACTCTTATATCTCTTTTCCTCTCCTTCAATAATTAATGGGTTCAAATTATTCTATGAGTGAATCGTCACAATCTACCGAATTTTTGTCATATTGGATTGCTCTGGTTTCAGAACAGCAGTCATAGTAAATATACATTGGAAGTTGGAATGTATAACACATTATGCTGGCACTTCATTTGGCTATTCGTGTTAGCGGATTTGTATATATGCCATACAATCCTTATGTGTGGATGGATTAATTGACAGAGCATTTGCTGAATATGTTTATTCGGCAAATAGGGTAAATAACAGATAAACATTATTAGGTTGCTCTTGGTTTATCAGGGAATATCAGGGGGGCAATTAACAAATACTCAATCACTGCAATAAAACTTGGTATGGCCGTATAAGTACACAAGAACGCGTTCCGCCAGTACGGATGTCTTGTTCGCTAATGTTACGTTTTCTGATATGAATAGGGACAACAAAACTTCTAAATAATAATCAGTATTATTAATTTAGTATATTGACAAAAAATAGAATAGACTATATTTATTTTTCATACCAATAAATTTTAAATTTCAATCCAAAAAGAAGACGCTAAAACAATGTATACATTACAGCATGATATATTATAGACAGCTATTATTTGATTAGTCAATACATATTAATATATCATAGATAAACTGAAATAAATTTAGTAAACGATCGATATTTCGAAACAAAAAACATCTTTGTTCCTTTCTGACCATCAATTACATAATACGACCGCAGAATATATTGAATAAAAGTTATTCAAATCATTTCGGGAGATTCAATCGCCAGTCTATAAATATTTGAGATGGAATTCCCACCAGAAATACCTGTTTCGTAGAACTTTTATCTTGATAGCTTTGCCCAAGGATGCTCAGATGAATAATTATTCCATGTATATGTGATCCAAATGATGCCAAATTAAGAAACGATAGATCAAGAAACTGCTGTTGCTTGAAGGGAACTGAATAGCCATGATTGCAGATCTTCAGAGACAAGTTTTTTCCACTTGTTTTTTACTGAATGCAAAAGTAATGTCAAGGTTGGCTGTTATGTAATCATATGCAATTTATGATCACCTTTCTTAAATTGGAATCTGTTAAGAATCATTATTAATATTCTGTTAGTTTATTATTTTAATAGTTCAGTAGGTATATTTATATATCAAATGTCAATAACTCAATGGCTACAGATGGAAGAGATTGTCTTAATCTATTTTTTTATTACTTCACGTACTTTGACGAATATTAAAGAATGAGTATTTTCCAATTGACTTTTGTGTATACGTAAGGAGGACTGACTCAAGCCATTTGAGTCCAGTTTTCAAATATTTATATCGATTTATAGGACAGATCATAAATGACTCTGTATGACTCCTACATATGCATAAAACCTGGCATTGAGATGTCCTTCAGAGATTGAAACCCTCTACACATGTAGCAAGTTTCTAAAAAAATTGCTTTAACAATCAGAGAGTATTCCTGAAACAGCTTGAAATGTTAGTGCTTAGTGTTGACAACGTTTCTTCATTCTCAGGTTACGTAGAAATTCCTGTTGGGGACGAAAAAGCACTAGAAACAGCTGTTGGTACTGTTGGTCCTGTTTCGGTAGGAATCGATGCTGGTAAACAAACGTTCCAGTTCTACTCAGATGGAATTTACGATGAACCTACTTGTAACAATGGTCCGGATGATGTCAACCATGCTGTACTAGTGGTAGGTATAACATTTACATCAAGCACGCTTAGCTTTAAATTAATTTGTAACAGGTTTAGTGATGGAATTATAATTTGATTGGGCAATCAGCCAGTTCTGGAAGAATTGTCTGGCCCGGTAGTTGCCATATATTATTGAGATAGGATCGGAATCAAAATTGTCTGCTATGGTCAGCAATTCAATACTATCATTCGCCATTGGTTATCAACTTCTGTTATTCATTTTCCATCACTTCATTGATGATACACGGTACTGATGTAGGCGTGATATCTAACGTTTCTAATCATCTGTTTCAGGTGGGATATGGTCGTGAAGCAGATGGTCGCGAATACTGGATCATCAAGAACTCATACGGACCACAATGGGGTATCGGTGGCTATATGAAGATGGCCAAGAATGCTGGAAATCTATGTGGTATCGCGTCTAAAGCCAGTTATCCTCTGGTTTAAAAGATCGATTATGAAACTGCGACAGATCCTTGCTCATTATTTTTGTGTGGGTACCTCCATGCAACTGGACGTATATACATGTGTAAATAATTTCATGCTCAATACTATTTTAACTGATTATAATTTAATGATAAATTTTGAAATTATTTTAGGAAAAATATGTGTTATAAATAATATTACAAAAATTGAACTAACAATTCCCGTTTTTATCGTATTTTTTCAGGAAAGCATGAAACTCGATACTTCCTGAATTTTGTGTACTATCGATATTTTAAGTGTTTAAAATGTAGAGTAGATACTCGTTTCATATGGTTCTAGGATACATAACTTATACCCAATTTCAACTCGGTCTGTATAGTTATATTAAAACGTTGATTGTATAGATTTCCTAATAAAGTATCTGAAAATTGGATTTACTTATAATTTCTGCCTACTCATCTAAAGTTACTTAGAGGCTCAGCCTGCTTTAGCAATAATGTAATACAATGAACAAATTGATATTCTTCTGGTTTTAGTATCCTCCAAAGTCTGACAACAGTCCTTGGAAAACAATTTACCGAAATGCGATATTTCGCAATGGTAATCGATATATGAAAAACTAACCATCCCATGGACTTGAAGGGTACTTCAATAAGAGAAATATTTACTCACCACTACTCCTCCTTCGCCTAGCGCATGCCTAAAGGGATCACTTTTTTGTTTCTGGAAATAGTTCCGCAAGAATTTCCTCCTCTTCATCTTCTCTTCCAGGATTTTTTTGCGTTCCTCATTACATTCTTTTTCCGACGCGGACATTTTTCAGACAGGTCAGTGTAGCGTACAGCCAAATAAGTCCTAGCCTGTTCGGTGTCACATGGACAGTGACACACTAGATTGACAAGCGCGAGTGTGTTGTTATGGGAGCAACACATACTAAAACTCATACTTTTTCCGCTGGCCGCTAATTGAAACCACATACGTACGAATTAATATCTTTACTGACGTTAGTATATTGAAATTCATATTTATGACTGTTTCCTGGGTTACAATTTTGTTTTCACAGCACCCTTATTTCCAGCATGGAACGGGGCAAGATACCGTATTCCGGCGAGGGCAGCATGCTGTTCAGATCAATAAGGACATTGAGAGAAATGTGAAATAGGGATATACAAACGAAGTTCTGTTCAACACGCAGAAGACTCAGACAACAATCCTGAAAAACCAGCATCCTAGAATCTGACGGTTCTTCTCCGCTCCAGGAAATGATATTCTTCGGCTACTGCTAAAAGCTATTGTACACAATCCAGAAGCGAGCAATACGGCTAGTGGATGCGCTTGACCTCATCAGGCGCCTCCTCACCAGCTCGAGCTCACAACGCCTTGAAGTGGCCTGTCCCAAAAGTCATTATTTTGGAGAACCTCGGCGTTGTGGAATTGGCTACCGGGGACAATGTTCCCCGATGGTTACAATACACAGCGTTATAAGATCAATGTGAATAGACATTTATCCTCGCGCAGTGTTTATGAAGCGCGATAGGCTGCCTTTGCGTGAGGTTATCTATAAAAAATGCATATTATATTAATTTGTTTTATAAGTAATTGCCGTTTTCTCTCGGTTCGTCCCAGAAATGACAAGCCTGTAACTGCAACATCAATCTGAAAGTCAGGTCCTCGTGGAAAATTAGATGCTAAATAGGTATTCTTGATGACTTGGCGTTATTTTGCATCCCTGACAAGTGACCACTCATAAATGTGACTGTTTTGTTCGGCATGGCACATGGTACAATGATAAATGGGAAAGGTGGTGTACCTTTTGAATATCGAATTGAGAGAGGTGTCTTGTCAGTGCGTCACTGCAAGATCGATTTAGTAGTGGCGGTCGTGGCTCGTCTTACCCTATAGTAGATTAAAAAAGTTGGGTTATAGCATTGATTAACCTAATTTTTTAGCTTATATTTTGCAAATGAATACATAAATAAACAGTATATTAATTATTATGATGGTTGGCTAATTTTCAATGAATTATTGTACCATGGATGGATTACTGAGGCTAGTTTCACGAGCCGTAGTTAGAAAAATGAGCCAGTCTTCAAACCTCTCTAGTAAGTACCTATATTATAAAACCTGCAGGAATATATTGTCTAACTTATCTCTTGATTAAGACGTTATAGTGGACAAACTGGGAGAGATCACTACAATTGGTTTGAACAGACCAAGTAAAAGAAACTGCATAGATTTAGAAACGGCTGAGCTTTTAAGAAAAGCTATACAAAACTTTGAGCAAGATGATGAAGCTAGTGTAGCTGTTATTTATGGAACAGGTGGCAACTTTTGTTCTGGATTTGATATAAATGTGTTGGCAGATATGGAAGTGGATGAGAATTTAAAACCTGAACATGGTCTGCTGGTAAGAGCTCTTAATATATAGATTATATCTAGACCAGAAGAGATTTTATGAGTGTCGAAATTCAGCTTAAATATATAGTAAAAACATTGATAATGATATTATTATATAAGGCTGTCAGTTTTTAGGGGTTGCCATGGCATATACGAAAGCCCACAGTGGCAGCTGTGAATGGATATGCTGTAGCAGGTGGATTTGAATTGGCTGTACTTTGTGATTTGCGGGTCATGGAAGAAACTGCTGTGATGGGATTATATGGAAGAAGATTTGGTAAATTCTTACTCTTTAATGACCCTTTTATTAGGAATGGATGGTAGCATGATATAGGGGCCACTTTCATTTATCTGTAGCAATAGTTATATACTTACTATACTTATTATATACTCGGCATTACCATTTTAATAATCATGAGTGATATTTACATGAGTCTCTGTTGATGGAAACCATATATTTGTCACAAATGGTTACATCCCAATGTCAAAACTTAACAGCATAAAAAACAATGCATAACCATATCTATTCCTAATAACAAGAACGTATGGTGTATATACATACAAAAAATCTAATTATTTTTGCAGTTTACATATAAATATTCTGAACAAAATCTGTTCATCAACCATCAACTTTGAAATTCCAAATCCATTCTACAGCTGCTGAGATCCCATTTTGATCCCATGGACACTTGAAAATGGAACCAAATCTGCCAAACTATAATAATTATTGCAGGCCTCATTGAGATGTGCTACTTATTGAGGATATCAGAAGTTGCAATTATATATTTAAAAAAAAATAAGTTGTGTAATTACTGTACTGTGTTTCACAAAAAAGTCGTTTTTTTCAGCGATGTTCTTAGCTTCATTTGAAATGTATCATTAAAAAATGTAACCTTATTTAATTGTGTTTGTTTATAGGTATTCCCCTGACAGATGGAGCCACAGTGCGATTACAATCCATGATTGGTATATCTCGAGCTTTGGATCTGATTCTAACTGGGAGGGCATTGTCAGCCAAAGAAGCATTTGAATGGGGTGTTGCCAATAGGATAGTTGCTTGTGGTACAGGTAACATGTTCATCTTTTTATCTTATATTTACGACTTTTGTCATTTTCCTGTTCATTCCTTTTTTCAATAAGTATCCTACAACAGTAGTTTTTTATCTGGATATTACCATTGTGGAAAGAAAAATGTGTGAGGAAGTGTCAGAATAAAATGTAGGCTAATAGAAATATTTAAAAAACTATAGTTTCTGTATATTCGTCATGTACATCATATTTTTGGACAGACATGTTCAAAATTATTGAGAAAACATGATCTGGAAAAGTTCTTGGAAGTTTCTAATGCAGTATTTTACAAGTCAATTTTATTTCTAATTTACAAATCGCTTATATATATAGGCTTGAATAATGCTCTGGTTATTTCTTGCTATTCTCGCAAAAGTCAAGTCTTCTTGAAGTGATGCGACAATATTCATCCATAATCACTGGGCATACCAAAGAAATGGGAAAATCCCCCATAGAAGATCAATATACCATTAATTTTATTCATCTCGAAAATGTTTGTGACTGTTTTTTCATGCTGTTCATTGTATTGGAAAAAAAAGTATATGGAACATCAAAATTGTGGAATTTATTTGAGTTATTATTTTATGAATATGTGTATTGAATCTATAAACTTCACAACATTTTTCTAATATACATTTTTATTGGTACTTTGCAGCTTTTGGTCAAGCCATTAATCTTGCGACTTCCCTAGTGAAATTTCCTCAGGAGTGCCTTCGGATAGATAAAGAATCTACGTACAATGCTGCTTTCAATAAGGCATACATGGAGCTAATCCAAGAAGAAAGAAGAAATGCGAAACCACTCTTCCAGAAGAAGACTATCATTGAAGGAGCAAAGAAATTTCTGTCGGGACTAGGGAAGCATGGGAAAACCTACAATTTGAATCCAAAAGATATATGTGAATGGGAAAAAGAGTTTGTTAATATTAAGCCAAAAAGTAAATTGTGATTTTCATATTATGAATATAGTTATTTTATTATTGTATATATTTTTGTAAATGAATATATTTTTGTTTTGTTTTGAATGTATACACAAAATTTTATTCAGTAGGTGGTTGGCAACTACACATCCTATATACTTACCCCTTATTCTCCTGATTCAGCAATCAAGCATGCTTTTCACAATAAATCTTCATCGATGGGGTAGACCAGATCCCCATCCCTCGCCTTACACCACGCCCGAGAAAGAAATTTTGTTCAATGATAATATATAGTTCATGAATATTTCGTTGGATCAAAATGAGTTTGTAAATGTATTTTTTTTATGAAAAATTACCTTTTCCGTTTTAATTTGAAAAAATGCACGAAATGTACTACAATTTTTCGATCGCAATGAAAAGTCGTTTTGCCGCCCCCAAACAGTTACACCCTGGCGACGCACCCCATTGTCGCCCTCTAGCAACGGCCCTGAACCAGTTAGTCTAGGCAAAAATGTTTTGTATGAATTTAAGATATATTTATAATCACAAGTGACTCTGTATCAGTTAAGTTTCATAGAACTGAATCAATGAAAGTTGTCCAGTTTTGGACTGCTTCGTGGGTTGTTACCTGTTATATGGAAATATTCTTAAAGAAAAATAAAGTTACGACATTGAATCGGAATCTTCTTAGAGTACCGGTAGTAATTGTTCATAAATCGATTTCGAAAACCAGAAGAATTGCCTTTATCTTAATAAAGAAGCTCTATCGCAAAACTTAATAAATCTTCAAACTGATATTGATTTTAATTGAGCAAACAATATTATCTTAACTAATCCTGACTTGTACATTGTTTGGCGTTTAAAATTTCTGATACTACAGAATTTCCTACTGAGTGCAGGAACTACACAAACCACGCATTTCATTCAATAGTTCGGGGGTTTTAGAAAGGCATTAAATGTCGTAAACCATCCTTAAAGAAACATACTGACAAGATCTTCCGGACAGCTGAGAATACAGATGCCCTCTGTATAAGTAAAGTACAGAAGAGATGAACTACCATATAATTCTAATTTTATTTACGCCATGTCAAAACAAACATTGATGCTCTTTCACCAAATTCAATATCTTCTATTGACTTCCCCATTGGGCAATTAGGAACGGGATAATTTAGCGAACAAGTGTACGAGTTCATTTGAATGCGGCATAAATGAAAACTGAATGAGGTATAGATTGCCAGGACTACCGCTGGATCGAACAAACACGTACTTCCTACCCATATTGCAACTTTCCGCACTGGTGCTTTCTGTCGTTGCTAGGTAACCACCACACTATCAACAAACACATGTCAGTGTAAACATATGGTAAACTTTCAATCTGAACAGTGTACAACTACGGTATCTTAGTCATAGGTGGGAATTGATGAAAAGAAATGGATTGGAAACATATCTTATCTTTGGATCCTGATGAGATTGGAGAAGATGCTAAGGATGATCTCTTCAATACAATCACTTGGTTTGAAGTGGAAGAAGAGGCTGAGTTGGATCTTAGAAAATGTAAGGCATTGCTTAGGGTCAGCCAGGAAGTTCTAAAATACAAGGGTGAACAAGTAGAAACTTTACTGCATGAGCTGGAGGAAAATGCTATCCGGCAAGGAGAAGAAGAAGCAAAAAGATTGGAATCTGAGACTGATGTTAGATCCGTTAAATCATCAAGAAGATCGACATCTATTGAATACGAAAGTAAGATTTCAGCTGATGGTATAAGAATTTGGTATCGTGATGTTTTTGTGTTTTCAGATCTGGAACAGAAGTATATAGAACTCAAAGCTAAGTATAAAAAGTCCTTGAAAGTAAATGAAAAACAGACATCGGAAATAGAAAAGGTAGGTATAAGAGCTTAACATATTTCCATTGAGCAGCTTTGAGAAGATTGCGTTACATGGAAGCCAAAAAATATTAGGATTGGGAAAATAACACTTCAGTAGTGCCTGAGCACTGGATACTCTCGAAGAATTCATGCATGGAATTTTTATGTTTCCTATATCAATATTCGCATATTCAGGTCACTTTGAAGCTTTTAGTTTATTCAAAAACAAAATGAAGCAATGTAGAGAAAATATATAAACCAAATATTTGCCGACCTAGGTACGTGTACATTTGAAGAGATCAGTCACAAAATTTCCAATTTAATTCGGAATACTATTGAACCTTCTTATTACCGCAATTATTGCGTACTTGTAAGTATTCTGTAGTTGAAGACAGAAAATACAATCAGAAACACCCAAAAAATATCTATCCATTAAATTTTGCATACCTATTTTCCTGTCCAGTGCTGAAAAAATCTTTTCACTAGTCAACGATACATCTTTTACATTTTGTCAGAAGTATTGTTATTGCTATTATTCGTGTTACGAGTTCTTTCGCTTGGTTGATGTTCTTCTGAACCAAAAAATGGTTTTCATTTAACAAAATAGAGAGGAAGTAAGAGAGGAATTCGACCCAAAGGTGCTCCTTTGGGTCGAATTCCTCTATGATGCTTCATATGATCCATACCATATATCAAGACCGTATGACACACACCGATACCATTTACTCATGTATATTTATTTTCAGTTGAACAGTAAAGTGAAGAAATTAACTCAGGAAAACAGGCGTCTTGATAACGAACTGAAAACAAGACCGACCTCCGACGTTAGCAGTGAGTCTGATTTATCTGAGTCTGTCAAAGATCGACAGAGAGAGTTATTAGAAACAATTCAAAATAAAAACAAACAAATATCGGACCTGCTTAATGACATCGAGGTGAGTTTTTTCAAATACATATTCAGTCATCAATCATTAATTTAGTCACTAATTATACAAAGGGAGAAACCACACAGCAAATATCAACCTGTGTGGTTTGCTTCTGCCTCGAGGGGCATGGTAACAGTAATGGGGTGCATGAACATTAGGAAAATTGTTATTAACTACATTTATTAATTTCCTCAAAGGAACATAAACTTCATCCAGAAAGTAACTAATGAAGTTTTTGTAATAAGGATGGTCAAAACCTAGTTCTTCGCGTCTATAACTTTACATTTTAATTAATAGTAGGTCGTGGTAAAAAACAATGTTAGATCTGAATCAGAATTATTTATATTAAACATATATTTTATTTATTTTTCTTTGTTTGCATGTCTGCTTTTCAGTTATTTTAAACATGTTTGATGTTGCAGGATGTGGAAAAGGAAAATTCAGTTCTTAGGGATAAGCTCACCACTGTCAGAGATGAATTGGCGTTGGCTACAAAAGAAATAACATCCATGACAGAGCTACTGAAAGAAAAAGACGAAATTATATCGGAAAACAGGGGTAATCAATATTTTCAATTTTTTCATCGACAAAAACAACAATAATTTAACCAAATTTGTGATCAGGTTTCATTTATTATGGGTCAATATAAATAAGGAATGATATTGGATTACAAAGTTTGGAGCAATTTAATTTCTGTTTACATCTCACGCATAGCCCAAGGATTCATCCGTAATTACGACTGCACGCATAATTAGGAAAGACACATTTTTCGTCAGTGGGGATCGAACCCAAAACCCTCAGTACTGATTTCCTTCAAATTATTGTGAAATTCGGATTAAGTTCACTTTAACAGAAGACTGACAACCAGTTCATATGCTTGGGGTACTCGTAGTAAATGTTGGAATCTGCTAAACTTCATTGATAGATGTTGTCAATTTTAAAATCCTTGAGAAGGTACGAGATAAGATATATTTATAATGATTCCGTGATGATATTAGGTGAACTAATTCTAATAATTCATTTGAAGAGCAATTGATTAAGGCTACAGAACAATGTGAAGTTACTGGGAAGGCAAGATGCCAATTGGAAGATGAATTAAAAAAAGTAACAATTCAGCTGAATACCAAACTGGATGACTTACAGGTAGGGTTATATTGTGAATATTACATACAGGGGTGAAAGGTTTCGTGCCTGTTTATTGATTTTTAGACTCTACTAGACAAAAAAGACAAAGAAATACAGGCTCTCAAATACCATCTGAGAGACCAAAGCTTGAATTCATCAATATCAAGTCTTCCTAAAGATGATCCAGATGTACCACATTTGGAAGTTCTCAAAAAGATCCTTCGCGAAAGAGAAGATCAACTTTTGGAAGTTCAATCTCAACTTAGGATAGCGACAAAGGAAATACAGAAAAATACCGAAGAAATGAAGTGCGCGAAACTGGAAAAAGACAGATCTAGGAGCAAAATTGCAGAGCTAGAAGATAGTGTCAAGGAGATGAAGAATCAGTTGCAAGTAGTGCATGAAAGGTGTCAGAAACTGCAAGAAGAAGTTGTCTTTACAGAGAAAGTAGTAGAGGAGAAAGAGGCAGAGGTATTACAATATAATTATGTCACACATTTTTTCATGCGATGTCTTTCATTTTATACTTTACAGGTACAAGAAATATTAGACAGAATGGAAAGTGATGATATTGCTCAACACTTACGACAGATTCATGATCTCAAATCCAGTAACAGGTTGAAAGATAAGCAGATAATCAACCTGGTGAAGACTTCTAATAAGCTTCAAGATGAATGTGACAATTTGGAGAAGCAAAATTATGCATTAAGGTGAAAAAAGTTATGTAATCAACAGGAGTGAAGTATTTAAGAGAGTGAACATATAAGTGGGCAGTCAGGATCCCAATCAAAATCAGATGATGAACTGTCGATCATATTCGGTCGATAGTCAAAAAAATCTAATTGAAAAAAAATGTTTTTGCTCGTTTCTCATGTTTCTCATCACTACTTCTTATTATATATACGTTTAACCAACTGTGATTGCAGGATAAGTACCGAGTCACTCTACTTGTTCCATTTTTTCAGACATCAGCTAGGAATCACGGATGACGAACAAATCGACATTACTATTGCAAACCAAAAAGAAAGAAAGTTTCAGAAAGAAATTGATCATTTGAAGCAAAAAATCGCTAAGAAAGAAGATTATGTACTATCATTGAAAACTGAGCTTCACCAGCTAAATAAGTTGAACGCTTCTTTGACCAACCAGATTCTAGAGTTGGGTCATAAGCCAATTTATGGAAAATTATCTGCTCTGCCGGATGAATCGTGTAAGGAAGAATTCAAAGCGATTGTCGAAGAAAACGAAGCGCTAAGAAAAGGCATGCATGAAATATTGAATAGCATCAACGCAAAGAAAGCGGGATCGCTGAAGGAGATCAAATCGGAGACTTTAGAGCAACTTCTAAGGGCGCTGGACGTCAAACACATTTCAGGCTGGTATCATCCTGCTATGAGGCTTCAAGCTGAGTTGCATAACTTAGAAGGTAAACGAATAAGCTTCACAGCTGTTTTACTTGATTCAGCATCTCTGTAGATTTTTTTATATGACCCTCGAGGTTATAGATATGATCATGACTAGAACTATTATGTGCATTTTGGAACATATTCTGTGGTATTCCACACGATTCATTTCGTACTTTCTTCCCAAATAGTCGTGTTTCTAGTCGTGCTAAATCAATTAATGAACATTGTATTTTCAGTTCGTGATTTGGAGGAAATTTGGGAACACTTATTATCTTCATTTTCATTTATGAAAACTACCCTAGAATGTCAAACTTTCCACCCTTATATGGAGGTTGAAAATATAAAATTTCGGAAAAAGTGTTGACTGGGTATACGAATTTGTTGCTGTGGGTTTATTTGGTTCTATTTTCAAGTCTCTATTCGAATGAAGATATAGAAGGTTTCAAAAACAAGCGTCCAATGAACATAAATTCATCTCTTAGGTCCAAAGGTACTTCTTAAAGTATTAATGCTCAAAAAAATTTTGATCCTTAATTTTGTATTTTGAAAACAGGTATTTTGGTGCTGTGAACAAAAACATCAAATATTTCTATAGCACCAGAACTCTTCATAAATCTATAATATTTTTTACTATTAACATTTGTTTAAGGTATTAACGCAGAATTGAGAGAACAATTAAGGGAGACACGTTCTGAACTGAAGAAATATAAAGATGGCGAATTTCCTGTAGCACTTGATAGTCCGAGGAAAGCTTCAAATCAAATAGCAAACGATGCTATAGACCACACTGGAGCTAACTTGCTCAGCATTAATCCAGATAATATTAAAGATATTCTTAAGGTTGTGTTTCTCAGAATACAAAATGATAATACAGAACTCAATCAATTACAAAACGAATTTGAATTATCTTATTGCAAAATTTTTGAGGAGCAACTGAAGCTAACAAATCAGCTGAGGAAAACAGAAGATGAGTTGAAGCAGATTGAACTGAAACATGAGATTGTTGAAGAAAAACTAATGGTACTTACTAATAACGCGACAGACGTTGATAGGCTGAATAAAATAGAGGAACTGATTACAGAAAATGTTACACTAAAAAGAAAAGTAGTTTACTCGGAGAGTGAAGTAAAATTACAGAGCATAAAGCTGGATGAATTGCATAAAAACACAAGAAATATTGAGAACAGCTACTTGAATAAAATTAATGATTTGCAAAAGCAGAATAAAATCTTAGAAGCCAATATATGCGTTCAAAAGAACATAGCAGATGCAAGCGTTAACATCGAGACACATGAAGAATTACAGAAGAATCTCCAAAGTATCACTATGAAGTATAGAGAATTGGCTGAGCAGCTTAAAGAAGAAAACGAAGCAAGATCTTTAGAAATTGAAATCTTACGTGAGACTGAAAAGAGCTTGGGCGCAGACAAAATGGAATTAAGAACAAAACTTATAGACGCTCTTTCAAAGTTACATTTGCAAAATGTCAGTCGTTATGAAGAGAAAGAGGAAAAGCTAGCACAAAAGTTATCAGAAGCTGAGGTGAACGAAATTACTGAACGTCAACGAGCTAACCATACGAACAATTTGTACGAATTAGTCAAAGAGCAGCTGAACAAGTCTGAAGAGAGATTTAAAGATTATTCCAAGTACAATGAGGAATTGTTGAAAAAGAACCTAATTTTGCAAGAGCAGCTCAAGGACGTAGAAAACGTAGTAAGCGATTATGTAGATAAAACTTTGTATAACCGGGTACAACTTACTAACAATGAACTCTTGCAAGTGAAGGAGAAGCTTGAGGTGAGTATTTTGGAATTGGAAAGCGATAACGTACAATTGAAAAAGAACTTCGAAAGTATCACATTATGGAACGAGTCCAAAGAACAGGAGTTGATGAATCTAAAGCATCAAATAGTAGACCTCATAGCGGCATCTGAAGAAAAAGTTGTCATATCACAGCTGAACAGCGATGTACTTCAATATAAACAAAGTCAGATTTTTTATAAGAAACAAGCTGAGGAATACAATGAAGAACTGAGAAAGTTGAAAGAAGAATTCGAAGCACAAAACAGAGTTACTGAGAAAGAAAAAAACGAAATGTTACAAAAAGAAGCTGCGCTGGGTAAAAAGATTGGGTATGTGTATACAATTTATTCAAAATATCCAAATGGTACATCAAGTGGCATTTGATTATCGTTTTGCGTATAAATCTGGACAGTCACATAAAATAATAATTAATATAGGCTGAAACATACTTTCCAAACTCTATTTCTTGTTGTTTGAGGATTCTAAATACATGAGACAAAAGAAATAGCTGAGACGAATAAGGTTTCATAATGTCCTTTTTTTAACTTTCTTTAAATATTAAAACCCTACCACAGGAAGCTATACAAAACATCATCGGTAAAAGATGTAAACATATTTGATTCCGTACTCGTTATGACACGTAAAGAGAGAAAATGACCTGCATACCCAGTGATATCACAAAATATTGAATAGGTGTACTATAAGACCAATATTTCATTGACAAATAACTAATTTTTAGTATTTTATAAAAATAACAAAACATATATTTCCCTATTGCAGACATCTACAAAACCTACTGAGAATGCAGAAAATCCAGTATCTGGGATGTGTTCCTCTCAGATCAGAAGATACTTACCTCAACAATCTGAAAGTTATAAATAGAGAGAAGCACCAAACTTTCCTCGCTCTTCACAAAGCTAGAAGCTTAGAGAATGAAGCAGTAGTTCTCAAGGAAAAATTGGACCTAGAATTAGAATTTTTGAAGAAAGAGAGAGAGTTACTTTCAGAAACGCATAAGAAAGAGTATCAAGAGGCCATGGCATGGATGCAGGAAAAGAAAAATTTGCAAATTAATGTGAGTTGAAGTATCCTTTATAATATTTATATCATAGTTTTTAGTTAATATGTTTGGCCTAATAAGAAATATTAGTAAAATTAACAGTGACAGTAATTATGCAAAATAGACTGACCAACGACTAAGTCTTAGGGAACTGCTAAAAGCGATTTATTTTCTAGGAACTTCGCTATAAACGCCAGTCTGAGTTCAAAGAATCGCAAATACAGCACTTTTTAGACAGGATAAGGATTCAAGATGAACAGATTGCGAAACTGGACGAAGAAATGCTACTGTTGCAGAAAAGCGTTGACACTAATCTGGTATCCAAGCAAAATCAGACAGAACTACCTAGAGAAAAAAGTCCTGTTGCTCCTGTTTCTGACATAGTAACGCAAGTTCCTGAAGAGAAAGTTGAAATTATCAAATCTGTAAGTCAGATGTACCCAAAAATAATCAGTAGATCTGTCGAGACACAAACTGTTCAAGAAGTGGTACCAATTAAAGACAACAAACAAGAAATAATGAATCTGAAATATGAGCTACTCCAAACACAAGAAGCTTTGAAAGAGAAGGAGCAGATGGTGGATCAGTTGAAGAGTAAAATAAAGTAAGTTTAATTTCATGTACGTTTAACACATAGTTTCCCTTTTGACGTTTCGGCTCTCTTGTTACTCAAAAGAGAACGTAAATGCCAGCGAACTTTGTTTAGTAAATATAAGTTATTTTAACTAAACTGATTTAACTGAAAACATGATGTATTTGTGTGACTTCCTCAATAGTATGGGATTAAGCAACTTTTTATTATTTTATTAAATACTCTAGTGATAAGAGTCTTCAGAACACGTCGGGTACCATCATAAAATCAGATAAAATATCAATTATTATAATTATTAGTGAGAATGAGATGACAATCAGCCTATTCAGGAAGCAGATTGGAGATAAACAGAGTCAGATCAGCTTCTATGAGAGACACATCTTGGAACTGCAGAACAAAAAGGAGGAAATAATAAACACCAGTGACGGTGCCGGAGGCGACAATATTTCTGTTGGTTCCGAAATGCAAAATGAAGTTTTAGCTTTGAAGGTAAATATAATGTGCCTCAATTGATAGCAAAATGTCGATAAGTTGACTGCTACGTTCTCTGCCCTACCACAATCACTTCACCATTCCAGATGCTATATAGCTTTGAATGAGGAGCAAAGAGTTTTAATTTGTACCCTTTCAGTTTCTTTCCACTATTTGCGTTTCTGCATTTATTTTGCGATATAGTCTGTAAATATAATTTTATTCCTTTGACGTCATCAACGACAGAATATTACATCTTCTATAGACCGTAAGTATACTTATAATAGTAAAAATGGCGTAAGTGCATTAAATTATTTCTTATTTATAAACATTGACTTGTTAATAATTATTCTTTGACCATATTCAATCAGTTATTCCAGATGAGAATTATTCTCATGTTTCTTATCCAACCATTTAATTATTTTTGATGCATCTAGGGTTCCATAAAGGATCTTCAAGATAGACTAAACTCAAAAGATGAAGAAATAATAAATTACCAAACATTACTAAAAGTCGACAGAGACAAACATAGTTTAGCAGCGGCAACTCTGCAAGAAGAACTACGGAAACTGAAAATTTCATATCTGGAAGAAAAACAAAAGAACGAAAGGTAGTATAACATAAAATATATGAAATATAATTTTTAATGTACTTTTTCGTATCTTACACCGCGTCATCTGTGAAGGATATTTTGATCAGGTTGAACAGCTTTTGACATATCAATACATAACTTTATGGCAGCTAATTTGCACTCTTCATTGAAAAAGAAGACCGATTAATCGAAAATTGCGTAAGAACAACTCCAATATGAAAAAGAGATATCACTCAATGTGTCCTGAACTAGAAAGAGACAAATACGGTTTGCTGATTTTCATAGATAACTTCTTGCAAAGGACCATCAGGAATAAAGCTGGGTCCCTGAGAAAACTTACCAACAATTGGTATAGAAGCAGCATGCTTGACCAGACGTCATTCATGTCATACCCCACCGATGGTTTTCGATATTTCGAGGCTATATATGAAGTTCTGTAGCTCTGCTCCACATGTAGGCGATCTAGGCAGAAGACCACCTTGTGAAACTATGCTTACGTAAGCCATATTTGGCGATAATTGATGATGTTGTTTTTATCCAGGTGATTTAGCTGTACGTTAGTGGTAGCCTCCATGATCTTGATCATGATCCAAAGAAGATCACAGATTTGTAGTTGCACTGTTTTTCGTTCTTTTATGAAATGAGTCACTCGTGACCAATACGATTGATTTCTTTATTTTGTAGCTTGAAAGAATCATTTGTTAAACAACAACCCAATCGTGCTGCATTAGAGCAGTACATATCACAAGTGCATGCGTTAGAAAAGCACACTTCAGAGCTTCATACGAAAATATCGAGCTTGGAAGCCCAACTCCAATCTAGCAGAGAGGAGAACGTAAGGTGGATGTCTTTGGCCAATGACAGATTGAAAGCCATGGAAGAACTCCGAAACAGGTGACTTCTAAAGTGCTTTTTATAATTAAACTTCTCTTGTAGGAAATGCTGAAGGCAAAACCAGTTTATGCTTTATTGTGAGCATTTAATTAAATTTGGATAAATGAATTTAGGGGCTGCTTTTTCTGATAAGCAGTAACTACTGGTCCATTCCTAAATATTTGGTTAGCTTTGCCTGTTGTTAAAATGAAGCAGTTATTGAGGTTGTTATTTCAGTTTGGAAGATCAACACAAAAATGAACTGATGGTTTACAAAACTGATTCGGAAAAATTGAAAGAGCTCAGTAATGACGAGAAAAACAATTTGCTACAGTTGATTCAGAAACAAAGAATGGAATACTCTGGCCGCTTGGAAATAGATATACAGAAGATTATAAAAGAAAAGGATGACAAGATCCACGAGCTCACTGTTAAATTACGACAAGTTAAGGTTGAGCATTCTTCATATATACATTTTATACTACGGTTTGAAAATTGTAAACAATGTAGATGTTCCAATAACACTGCCATTGTCGTGAGATTTTTGCGTTTCACAATTTTTAGATTGATGTGGCATCTTCAGGTGTTGCTTCAGCAGTGTTATTTCATACCACCCTATAGAACGTTTTCTCCATACCATGTAACATCTAGAAGTATTTTTCTCCATTTATTCGTCTCCTATTCTAGTATGTTCAATGCAGCTGTATATTATAACTGTTTGATAACAAAGTGGTGTCGATTTTTGTCAGATCAACTGACTCATCATTCATGATATAAAAAAAATAAGTAATAATTTGAATCGTAAAAAAGTGCTTATTTTCAAGTCATATAGATTAATTTGGTATCAGGTAACTAAATGCTCCTGTTATTTATATAGAGTTGACGTTCCCTAAAAATGGAACAGGATAATATTTAACAATTGATTAAATATAAACCGTAGCAAAGCGAGACAAAGAAAAATCTTCAAACTGATCCAGATCCATCACCAAAATTATCTGAGCTTGAGTTTTCCAAAGATCAGTTGCTCAAAGAAAACGAATTATTAAGAAAGAGATATGAACAACTGATTAACAGAGAAAAGAGTGCAAGAGATGAGATTAGAGACTTGAAGGCACAGCTTATGAGAAGGTAAGGGAGTATTTTTTCTGATAATAAGTTATGTACTGCTTGAAGATCATTGGTAGCGTTAACCACAGGAACCGTTTGAATTTTTTAAGTACATAGTTACCATCCACTGTCACCTGCTACAGATATGCATGTTTCGGTCTTAACCTAGATTCTCATCACTGTATGTTGCTATCACACCTCTACCTAGGTATATACATGTATGCTGTACTATCAGCCACCGAGTTGCCTGACCATACTGTAGGCTGAAACCAAAACAAGAAACGTATAGGGTGGAAAGTTTGTACTTAAAATTAGTCATCAACGTGTAATCGTGAGTGCTTACGAAAGATACAAAAAACAAAAGATATCTTGGTAGTACAGTAATAGATATAGTAGAAGCCATCTATCATCGCAGTTGGCAATGCAAGATGTCAGCGCCACCCTTGATGTATAACTTTTGTGTGTAATTTCACTGCCATGTCTATAGACCGAGCACCATCAGAACAGACAAATCAGACAAAATGATCAAGGAGCAGCTTCAGAAAAAGATAGCTACTTTAGAAGGTGAAGCAGAGCAGTTGAAAAAGAATCTAGCTGAACAAGTTTCTATAATTGAAACTCATCGAGTGCAAGCAGCCGATAACTTTGATAAATGGAAGAAAATGAAGCACTGGCAACAAATCGCTGAAAAATTGAAGAACAAGTTGAAAGAGAAGGACATAGAGCTAGAAAAACTGCAGCAGACCAGTGCTGGATATCGTTTACTAATCGAAAGGTAATGTCTATCTTCTTATCCTTTATATATTTTTATAGTCATTTTAACTCTAAAATATTCATCTTTTTGGCTCCATTTGTGAGTTAAGGAAATATTAAAAACATGGTCCGCGTCTCCGTTGGCATGACTTCTCACACAAAGATGTTAATTCTGTTGCTATTAGAAGTCTTTCATCAAACCTGTAAACATTGACGAAATCTATTGACCTGTAGCAGCCAGAATAAAAAGCACAAACTCCATACTTAACTAGAAATCTAATATAATATTGATAATTATTTTAGAGGTACAGTCGATCTTTGCATCTCAGATCTTTGGTTGAAACCTCCCTATAATTACTTTCATGTAGTGCAAGATTCTATATTTTTACATCTTGTAGGCTAGAGAGGGAGAAGCATAATCTAGAACAAAGAAACAGGAGTCTGAAGGGAAGCAATGTCACATTGGGGAGCGCAAGAGATGCTGATTTGTTACGTGTGGAAAATATGAGAATGCAGAGCGAGTTAGAGGCGATGAAAACCAGAATGGAGATGCAACAGCATCATTCTGGTGCACTAGGTGCTGCTATGATGCAGGAGAAGCTGGAGGCTCAAGAGAGGAAAATAGCCATCTTAGAACTGGCTTCCAAAGTAAGTACGACTATAATTTTACCTTCTTCCCCCGCCAATATTTAGTATTTCAATAAACTTGATTTTCGTGATGACATATTCGAGAATATAGACTGAATAATTAACTAATGACTCATAAGGACTGCTCTGTGAGTATTTTTGTTTCGTTTCTTACCAATTTTATTGTTCTTCATTACAGATATGAGTTTTTAAATAATGATAGTGTATGTTGATTTATTAAAATGTGTCACAATTTTATGTCATAAAGTCATACAAGAATATGGGAGCTATGTACTTTGATCTTTTATTGGTTTTATATCTAACCACAAACCGCCAATGGGCGTCATAATGATTCCTTTCTTCTCCATCGTTAACGGTAATTTCGTTTTCTTACTTAGAGTAAAGTTCAGGTTTTTCAAAATTAAGGATAATGCTATTTTAGCTTGTATCATTGCAAACCGCATTCCTGAAACAGAATAAACAATTTGCTTGAAATCATGCCTTAAGTCAGTATGGATTTTATCATTTTTACCTATACAATTTCTTGGGCCGTCTCCAAAAGGCATGTACGTGTAATCCCAAATTTTAGATTTATTTTCAGGGCTAAACCGATCTGGTTCAAAAGTATCTGGATCAGGAAAATACTCAGGATCTCTGTGCAAACCATAGCACGGTATCAAAACGGATTGACCTTCTTTTATGTGAATATCTGTGTTTGGTATTTTATACGTTTTTGTACATTTCCTCAAAAAGACCGGAGCTGGAGGATACTTACGCATCGTCTCTGAAAATAAAAAATAGTAGTAGACTTGGCTGGGTATTTCCTATGTGGTAGGGATATCGCTTTTTGTTAGAAAGTGTGATTCTCTGGTAGAATGGTGTTATAGTTAGAAATATATGAGGTTTCCTTATAAATCGACTCTGATAAAACGGCTAATATCTTGGCGATTCCATTGAAGTGCTTTTGCAATCCTATATTCGAGGAAAATGCGTGTAAAAAATGGATTACAGGTTATCTACTCAGCAATTGCCTAAGTCTTATGAACTTTAACGTGTTACAGACAGAACGAGCGATTATCGACAATCTTATAATAAGGCACTCAATAAATTATCTTAACCGCGTGCGTGAAGATGTTCATTTTTTCGGTGTCGCGGTTTTAACCATTAATAATATTTTAGACTTCCTTTGTGGCATTCAGTGTCTCATACTTCAAATTTGAACACACAAATTGGTGTAATAACAATCGGGGAGAAAACAGTCAGATATAACTGTTACGGAATTTGGTTTGGACGCCATAAGTCCGCGGTATATCGTCCCCAAATTTCATCAAAATCGGTTCAACCACTACTCAGACAGACAACCGACGGAAATTATTGACGGATTTTCGTGTTGTATAACATCGAAAAAACGCATTACTAAAAGCAGTGGCGTGAGTTATTCCATGATTGTACCTCCTGGTAGGAACTGAGTTGATTTCGAAACTTTCTTCATCAGCGAAATTAAATTAAAATGTTGCGGTGGAGCCCGAAGATAGATGAGGAAAAAAGCGAAATCAATTCAGTCACTCAACGGGAATGAAATAGTGTTAAGATACAACCACTTCATATAACCATAGCGAATTGCATTTAAAACGTAGAAGTGATGTGTGAAAAATACAAATATTAAAAACTCCTTTTAAAATGTTGTCAAAAGATACAACGAATATATCAGAGACTGATTCATCCAGAACAGATATCAACAGAATCATGAATTGAATCTATTATAAAGTTGTATTAGGTGAAACTACATCGAACCCGGGGCGGTGGAGATTCTTGGCACCCTTTATTGCTCGTATTCATCAGTTGACAGATAAACACATGTTTCATATTAATATTTATTATGAAATCTATCCAACAACTTTTAAAACTAGATTATTTTTGGAAAATGGGTAAATTAGCTAAAGTTCTCATGCTTTTTACCTTTTGATTACTGTGAGATCTGGGCCCCTGGGCGCCAGCCCCAAGCACCCAGTGGATAAACCGGGACTGAATCTACTTCATGATTCTCAATACCTGAACATAAAGAATGAAACAAGCTATAATTTTACCGAAAAGAACAGTTTCCAGGTACGTCATTTCCATAACAGCTTCATATGTGACTCCTCCGTGTTTGTCGATTATTTTCGTAGCTTCTTCTCTAGCTCTTAGTTGAATACTTGGATTCTTGGCCATTTCGAATAATGCAAAACTAATAGTTGTCGATGTGGTCTCGAAGCCAGCCAGAAAAAAAATAAAGGCTTGTGCTGCTGCCTCTTCGATAGTCAGCTTGCCAATAATTTGCTGAAATATGTAGAAATACGAAAAATTGGTCACTGCATATCAAAATACAATTAGATTGCTGAAAAAAGTGACTTAATATGGCGTTTTCAGCATTCGTTATTCTATCCTAAACCAAAATGTCTTCAGAATGTTGTATAATAATATTAAATCATCAAAGTGTAATCAGAAGCACATTGAAAGTTATATCAATGTCTGGAGGTTAATTGAGGTTGTGAGTTTAGTTTGGTTATTTGACTAAATGGTCCAAGTGTCATGCCATCATTAGAAAAATCATTCGTATAAAATGGTGTAACAACACTACAACACAGACCGAGATTTATTTGTGAAACCTTGTGATTGTTATACACAATTTTATCTCAAAGATGGAAGAGTTCCACTAAGTGAGAACATATACAATCTACAGGTATATGATCTTTGGAAATCCTAGAAATACTGATGTACAGAGTAGCAAATGGGCTAATTCGATTCGCTTCTTGCCTTATCTTCTGACATTTCTGTATTCAATTGCCCATCTTTTCTCAATTGTATCAACAGTTGCAGGAAATCTGGTCTTGAAATATTATTTTTTTCACGATACTCAATTGTTTCTCTCACTACTCGGTTGAAGAAATTAGTGACACCACCAGAAAAAACTCCTATACGGAGTATCTTCGCTAATGAGGGAAAGCTTCTTATTATAATCTGAAAAAAAAATGATACAGCACATTTAATGTAGGATCCTATCAATCTGCGATAACCCAATTTATTTTGGTTTGTTTTTAAAATTGTTAGTTGCGCTTGAACGATATTGAGAACTCAACAGAAGAGCTACTGATATGTCTCTATTATAGATATTCTACCGTGGCAGATGTTCATCCAAGCTTTCTCGGATAATGTTATTACACCAACAGTCATCAGTACCACGAACACTAGAAGTGCCCAATCTGCTTAACCTCACAAGGTTGATGTTCCAAAATCTTCCAAAAGTCATTCTTCAAGAGGACCTCAGCATTGCGATATGTGTTACCAGGGAGTGTATTCCCTGATAATTACGATCCATGTGATAGATATGTATTATCTCATAGCGCTTCTGGAGCGCATTGAAACAACGCCTGTTATCGAGTTTTAATGTATGGTTATTCATTTATGTAAAAATGGCACCTTTCAGAAGTCTATTGACTTCCTCATATTATGTTGCCGTATCAGTTGAGTTGTTGAATTTGCAGCCAATTGCCTTACGCTTACGTAATTTTTTTTTACTGAGCATCTGACTTTATAACCTTTATTTTACTGTCTATGGAGATAAAATAAGACTCATTTCTTGAAACCATTGATGGCGTTTATATATACTACTTACCATCTTTATAACATCTCCTACAGTCTGGGTGAAGGCTCTTTTACCCATAAGTCTGAATTCAGCATTCTGGTTCCTCATACAGTTGCATTCTAATCCGAATGCGCACGAACCAATAACGTCGGTAGTATATCTTGCTAAAATCTCTTTGATTTCAACTTCGCCCTCCTCTACTGCAATTTCGCTCAGTTTGGAGATCATCTGATGACCACATTCTACGATGGTGCCAAACATATATTTGAGCTTGCCAGGTGAGAAGGCAGGGGTCAGTTTTGCTCTGAGGCTTTTCCATTTCGGACCTGGTAGATAAATAAAACGAATCAAGCGCGAAAGCATTCGGTAAAATAAATGAATGGCCGTCATGCTCTGAATTTAATTATATTGAATATCATCACATTTCTCCTTATTTTGGACATTACTAAATAATCGATTCCAGTCTATTTTAGTAGTTAAACAACTTTTTAATAATACGTATGTTCCTACAGGGGTGTCTCAGGGTTCAGTTCTGGGCATCTTTTTTTTATATGATCTTTCTGAATTTCACTGAATGTCTATGGATAATATATGTATAGAGCTGAAGATATGGTAACCTAAGTTCCCTGAAAAGATAAAAATCTCGTTTTTTTTGTCAAGAATCTGCAGCATATGGAAACTTCTAACACTAAACTATCATTGTCATGTAGGAAATTAGCCGAAAAAACATATACGTGCTTCATTAGAAGCAAACCTTAGGAAAAAGCTAACTAGAGTTTTGGTTATATCACTACTGAAGTACGAAAATTGTTTTGATATTATCCATCTCTTGAGGAAACTGTTAAGGCAAGATTTCATGGAATGAAAAATAATCGTGGTCGGTTCATCTTAACACTTGGAAATTTTCGCTATTTTGCCCTAAACAACAAAATGCTAAGCTGGTTGAAAATAGATGCTCCAGTAAAATACTTGGTGGAATATTATATGTAGGAATTTTGAAAATTCATATGGATCACTTGACTCCATTTTGATCATACGGTTATTATATTTGAGGACATAGATAAAATATTTTTGGTAACATCGCATTTGTATGGGTATTCGATCATATGTAGCAGATAGAAACATTTACCTGAAATTGAAAACAAATGGGCACTGAGTGGGTCATTCTTTTCATCATAGTATATACCCCTGTCGTAGAAGTGTTGAAAGTCCTTGCTCAGGATATCCTTGATCAAAATAGGATCTAAAGGTAGAAACGCGGTTCTGCTAAAAAAATACAACCCGACATATCTGTGCCCTTTCATCTTGTCATATATCTCTTTGATTTTGTCTCCCATGTTCTGTCTTCTGAAAATCACCGAGGCCATGTCTCCAAAAGGAAAACAAGGTGACAGTTGTGGGACATTCATACTTCTCCAATAGTTGTGCGATTTCTTGAAATATGCGTAGAATTAGGCTGACAGCTATTATGAGCATAACTGTGAAAAGCTCCATCTTTATCACTCAGGATTTTATCTTATATTATTAGATACTATGAATCACAATCATTGCTTTGTCCCACAAAATGTTTTTGCTACATTTCCTCTCTAATCTGGAATGAATTATTAAGGCGATCATTAATCGGTATAATTCAATTTTCGTGAATATCAATGTTAGAAAACCAGGGGCTATGTATCCTCTCCACTATACATAAGACCTGCTATAAACATTCATGCTTCGTCTTGAGCATAGACTCGTCAGTATAGCCTGCCAGTTTAAGTGAGATCCCTTGACTTCGTCAGATTCCAAAGGGTAGCGCCGCCATGCGCGATGCTTGGCGATAAGTGTTGATGTTGCAAACTTAGAGTGTTGAACTACACGCCAAAATGAAGCAATTCCAACAATATTTTGGCTTATGTATCAAAACATTATTTTATAACATTTTTTCTTCTGTCATCTAGACTATTTTATAAAAATGAAATGGCTTGATCTCATATATCCAACCAACATAATTACAGCTATGTGGATTTAGTTGAGAGTCAGTAGTTATTTATATCAATAGAGCTTAAAAAGATTACCCTTAAATTGACAGCTTATGTATGGGAAGTAAAAGATTGAGTGTAAAAAATGCTAACTTTAGAAAGCATATTACGTTCCTAGTTGTATGAAGTTTTATACATACCACACAGTATTAACATGTGATTTAACATTCAGAGATAATTATTTCCGAATACAGTCCTGCTAAATAGGTTCAATCACTATAAACACAAAGCACTAGTTGTACTAACACTTTCAATAGCCACCATTATCGTAGGAAATAACTATGTTTGTTCTTCCTATTCACTATTATCACACACGCGTTACGCTGCTGTGATGTCGAGAGTATCACCTGTATAAACGGCAACTAGAAAACAACAGTTATAATGCTCTCCGGTAAAAGACTTGATGATGTTACTGACCTGGTTATACAGACGGATACGGAGGTGATTTGATTTTGGTTATGGTAGTTAGAGTTTGCAAATATATACACATTGAGGCGTTACATTATGTTAATGCATGTTTCTTAATCGCAGCTAGGAAGGCTTATTGGCATTTGACGGGACTGGTAGAAGAACATTTCGTTACAACTCTATAATAGTCCCGTTTTAGCTGAGCTTTCACGTGTGTATATGTGAGCTATACTTGGTACCGGTGCACGAATTACAGAATTTGTAGGGAGTTATACAATTTTTACTTCACATGCGTATTGAGATCGTGAAAATTTTCGAGTTTCTAAAAAAGTTTTTGGGATTTTTTGAGTCTACATCATGAAAATCATTATAATTTTCGGTAGTGGTGAATACATTTTTTTGGCAGTTCACAAAATTCAGACAGACCCTAAACCAAATTTTAACACGTCTTACAGGTTTCTGAACGTCCTTAAAATTTATTTCTGGGGCAAAAGATTCCTGATATCCACCAAAATGTGTGTTCAAAAAGCTGCATTTACTATTCAAGCATATTTTTTTGCCGTTTTTTGTCAAGATGTAATCTTACCGACCCCTTCACAGATTTTGATGAAATTGTGGTTCGAAATATTCTAATAGTACTGCTTTATTTGGAAATAATATTACATCTCCTAATAATCTTATACTAGATGTATTTTTTCGTCATGATTGTAGTGAAGTAATGCTAACTGATGGAATAACATTCCCAGTGCTTTCTTTCGTTCCACAATCATTTCACCTTCCAGGTTCAGAAAATGAATGACACGTGAGAGGTTAGAACCTTTTATCTAGCTTTATCTTAATGCTGAAATCAAAATAATCTGGAAGATAAATATGATTAATTGTTGGAAAAATGGAGCAGCATATACTCAACGCAAAATCGACTGTCGCTTAAGACCAGTGTCGTAGCTAGGACAGGGCAACCGGAGCCCCCAGGGGTATAAAATCGTGTAATTGAAGGAAGAGAAATGCTCAGTGGGGAGGTTTGTTACATTTTTCTCTTCAGCTTTTTCGGGAAGGGGGTTTAATGTCTGAATAGGTGCAAAAATCAGAATTTGTCCTGGGCAGCTTCTAGCTACGACACTACTTGTGATAACTTGACAAGTGGCATATGTAATGCTCTTTCGTTTTATCTACACTTTCCACAAGGATTCTGATTATACAAATCAGTTTTACTTAAATCGGTACGGTAAATATTGAACATTAAAAGTAAACGTTGTCTTTTTGACTCACGCTTTCACATAAAAAAATGACCAAGAAAGCCCAGAAAATATGAATGAGAGGAGAATTAATATTTCGGCCAACAGAATATGGCATCCTATAAAGAAGTGGGATGTTCTTTATACATCCGCCTGACTCCATTGTTTAAATGTTTATGAATAAGTTTTGTGATCTCAGTTTATCAAAACTTATCTAAGGTTTGTTTCTCATATTTCTCAAGATTTCTATCACTTTTGGAATTACTCAAAAGAATGGGAACCAAGAGATGCATATAAAATATGTTTACATACATAACTTATTTTTTTTTACTTCTTCTGTTGAATTTTCGGTAAAAATGCATGTAACTGAGCATACTCTGATTTATAGGGAACCTCAGAAATCAGAGCAGAATTGGAACGTCTGCAAATATCAAATTCCAGTGTACAGAAGACGAACCTGAGATTAGAAGCTGAAAACTTAGATTTGAAACTGGACTTAGAAAAGACTTCCAAAGAAGTACCACACTTGAGGCAACAAATAGAGCATATGCAAAGGTAATTTATTCTTTGCTTAATTAAAAAGTAATTAATATGTATAGATAGAAGATTCTTTCTAATTAGGGGAAACCATTCATAGCCCTTCGAAAATTTCTCCTAACAAATCACTCGGCCGTTCCCTATGCATGCCACCACGCCAATACAACATGTATTGCATCATGGTGGGTGGCATCTTGTTGTTAGCCATACAAAAAGTTATTTGTCTTTTCGTATGACCTCACAAAGGAGCTCTACAGTCTAGAACATCGCAGAAGGGTGGCAGATGTGTCCCTGTTTTATACATATTATTATGGAAGATCGACCGAGGTATCTCGCATAATAACGCCAAGGGTTGCCAGTACAGTAAAGACTAGAGGAGTATAACGGGTAGAGCTTACAATGCCTCGAACAAGCCTGTCTCAAAAGTCGTTCTTTTGGAGAAGCTCGGCGTTATGGAATGAGCTACCAGGGACATTGTTCCCGGATGGTTACAAACTACAGCGTTTTAAGGTCAATGTGAATAGACATTTATCCACTCGCACTACTTATGAAGCCCGATAGACTATCTGCCTTAAAAAGCTTATTTGTATGACCGCTGTTCTATATTTAAATTGGATAAAATGCGAGTAGAATTAGTATAAAATATAGATAGTAGTCTCAGGAAATAAATCCTGTTTACGCATTTTTTCTGTAGCGGTTTTGAAACCTAAAGCCTAAGCATTCGTCATTTTGTTTAGTTACATCACCGTTCTACAATCAGAAAATTCTGAAAGACTTGTAAACAAGCCCACACCCACAACTACGTCTGATGAGGCGAAGAAAATTCCAGAACTAGAAAGAACCGTATTTATGTTGAAGAGAGTTGTTGAGAAACTTCAGGCAGAAAATAAACGACTAATGAATGGAAAACGTCCTTTGTCAGATCGAGTGGTATGTACAGATTACCGGTTCGGTATCAATTATTCACTGATTTTGATGAAATTTGGGGAGGCACTGTAGGGCCGTCATAGCAAGGCTGTCAGGTTTTTGAAATGCAGTGCATCGGTGGTGAAGCAATTTTTCGGTTTTTTATACATTTCCTCAATCTTTGGGGCTTGTCAAACGCGCAAAAATGTTGAATTTTCTCATTGTCTTGACAACAAGTACATTTTGCTGTTTTTTGACGTCTTATATCTCTGTGAACATAACAGGGCCTCACTGTTGAACAAATAGTCATATATTGAATATTAAAACTGTTGATTAATGTACCTTTCAAGACATCCCACATGTGGTTATCTCTGTGATTCTTCTTATGAATTATTTTTTCAATTTTCTGTCCTTTGATAAAGACCGTCCTAGCAGCCGAAACGTTAGTTAAGTTATATCTATTTTCATGAATTTGATACGAAACATTACTTTTTAATGCATGGTTTTCCAATACCTACAGCCAATATACGAATAAAAACATTTTCTATTGACAATAAAAATTCAGAGACATTCGAAACCATTTTATTTGACGGTGTTCGTGAGGAACGAGGTGAGTTTAACAAAGATATCTTTTCCAGCTATCAGCAGATAAGCTAAAAAGAGAAAACGGTAGATTAAAGGAGCAGTGTGGTCAGTACGCGGAGAAAATCAGCAAGTTGGAACAAGATCTATTACACTCTAAAGCGACCAAAAGCGTCAGTTTTTCCATGAAATCAGAGAGCGATAAAGTAGTGGAGCTAACTGATGAACTAAATAGGGTGAAAGAGCAGCTGCAAAACAAGTCGAGTTTGTTGGACAAGGTCAAGGTTCTTCTCCACAGGGCTGCGACAAAGGAGAAAATGCTTTTGGATGAGGTATTCAAAGATGAATCAATACTTTTAGAAATTTCCAAGTGTTGCGCAAGGTCCTTACACAGATGTCGTTAAGGTTGTTCATCACCGCTTCAAGGCAGTCCAAGACTTTGACTTCGTAAGATGCCAATAGGCAGCACCACGGTGCGCGACGCTTGAAAATGAGTTTTGATGTTGCTATTACACCCTTCACTGGATTACATATATGCCACCCAATTGCTCTCTATACTAAGACTGCCAAGCTAGACTAACGCGTCTAGGCTAAACACGAAACATGCAGGTCTTATGTGTCTAGTGGAGAGCCGGGACGTTTCTGTGCTGTTGCAACTTTTGTCAATGTACATTTCAAATTCAATATTTTTGTCTTCTGCCACTATGACCTCATCGATCATTGGTCAGATGAAGCACAATGAGTGATAGAGATACGTTTATTACATCTAGAATGAGTTTAAATTGTAGTTTGAACGTGGATATATTTTTTCAGATTTCTATGCTGAAGAGGCAGATCCAAAGTGAGGGCGGAACTATACCTGAAGTGTCAGAAGGAAGCAATTCCGATATATAAGTTACTGTATTTATTTAGTCGGAATAAAAAGACACTTTTCTATACTTTTATGTACATACCGTGTTTTTTTTGTATAACTCCTCAAATGATATAATAAAGATAGATAATTCTCGCGAGAACGAGAAAGTTAAATTAGTATCTAGAAATACTTCGAAGATTAAAATCACAAGCAACTTGGACATCAAATATGGAGTACATAATACATTGCAATTAAATAAAAATCGGTCCACAAGAAAACTGGTCCATTGATGCTGTAATAACAGTGCTATGTATTTCACCCGCTAAAACATATTCTGAAATCCGCTATGCTGTTATACGTGAAGTCTTTTTTCAAATGGACAACACCATAATACTTCAACATATAGAAGAGCTGTTAATCCGTAAAATGCTAAACAAATCTCAGGTTTGGGCGCAAAAATATTGGATCATCACTGTGAGATGAATGGCACAAAAAATACATTATGTTTGGACTTTTCGAAATTTTCTTGATTTATGATACGATCATGCAGGGTGGCGTAGGTCATATTCACAACAAAAACATATCCACGATAACATTCTCAAGGTTTAATATGTTTCAAGAGTTATCATAAGCGAAAAAAATTAAAATTCATTTTCATATGTTTCTTGTATCCCTTTGCGCATCAACCTGCTCAAAGGTGCTGAAAAATTAGATTTTTTTAGGTCTCATGATTTTAAGTACGTATTTTGGAAATTGTTCCAGATGAATACAATAACAATGGATGCTGTATAGGTAGGTCTTATTATCACGAGTAAAACGTTGGTAAATATTTTAACCCACCATTTTATTTATTAACTGGGTAAGATGGTCATGGTTTATCCCAATTGAGTATAATATATAAAAATGGAAAGAAAATAGTCAAATAAATCAACTCACTAGTTCAAACGCATTCATGTGTTTACATCAGTAGGATAGAAACTTGCTAAAACCATTGTTCAGTATAATTAAGCTAATCAGAATTTTATTTGGTTCCCTCGTAATATCTAATTCCTTTGGATAACATGGAAGAGTGAGTAAGCATTCGGATATTTTTGCGCCTGTCAATGTTCCACATATATTGCTGATAAGGACTGTAAGCAATTTCCAGCTAATGTAATTACATAATTAATTATTTTTCCATACTGTATGCCATAAACTTTGATATAACATAAGTCCTGCAAAATGCGGGATTCACCTAATGCTATATATTAGTTGAAAAGACAAGAAAAAAAAGTACTAGATGCATAAAAAATGATTGGATTCCAAAGATTTTAGCTTTTAATTTTTTTATCGAACAACACCGTAATCCCTGATTATAATTGTTGACTAGAACAGATAAAGGAACATTACACGAATATGATAAACGCCTCATAATGAGTTCAGTAGGGTCACGAGAGATTTTATACTATTTCGTAAACAATGGTTCAGTGATACCGTGAATACTACAGTTTATTGGCAGTATTCTACCACAACTGTATTACTTCGTCACGGGTTTTCTTTGTATTTAGAAGATAGTAGGTACTCTAGTTATAAAAAATGTCAATCAATAAAGTGTGCAGCAGGTGTGTGAAAAAGATACTGAGAAGAGAAATGAAGTTGGTTAATTCTAAAAGAAACCATTTTGTGTATACTCCGGATACCACTATCTCTGTCAAAGGTAAGTTACCATAGTATTAGTACCGAAGAGTGAATCCAGGACAATAACATCTAAAGACCCCAGAGTAACATATAACA
Source organism: Bruchidius siliquastri (assembly GCA_949316355.1). Lineage (NCBI taxonomy): Eukaryota > Metazoa > Arthropoda > Insecta > Coleoptera > Chrysomelidae > Bruchidius > Bruchidius siliquastri. The sequence continues at coordinate 18,889,143 of OX438530.1, read as the reverse complement.
TGCTCCAAGTAGTTAAGTAGTCTTATATAATTATTTTGTGTTTACATTATAAATACTATTTATTCGAAGTAAATCAAGCAATCATTTATCTTTCTACTCAAACATAATTGTAATTATACCTTCTGAGTGTTGATACTGACCATATATAATTGTATAGGCTCTAAAATATATTTTAGGAATTGCCCACTGTCATTTTTCAAACAAATATTGGAGGTCAACCATGGAAGGCGGAAGAAGGGTATTTTTGGGAAGCATAATACATGCATCATATATTTACTTTCAGTCGCTGTCATCTTTATTATACATGCGAGTTATAAGCATAGTAAATTTTCAAGGCATTTCGAATGTTTCAGGCACAATTGAGGACTCTACCCAGTAAAAAGGTTTTTTAAATATTCGGGGTTTAAAAGAGGAAGCATGAGCTTACAATATTTCGTTTCCTGCGCTTATTTTTCAAGATAATTAAACGATTTCTCTTGCAAATGATAGAGAAAGGTTAGTTCTATACCAGCGCGATTTGCTTTTCTTGATTTTTCGGTCACCAGAAGGTTGGAAAGACATTCTAAAGAGTAAAAAAAGTCAATATTCATGTAACGATATTTAAATTTTTGTATCAAAAATTAAAAAAGAGGCTCCATATAAGCATAGAACTAACCTTTTCCTCTAATTTTCAAAAGAAAGTGTTCTATTATTTTGAAAATGAGCGCAGGAAACAAGTTATTGGAAACCTATGCAAAAGATTATTAGTTCCCAGAATCCAATCTAAAACTTTATTTCTTAACTCGAATCATTGTGTAGGAAGTACAGAGGTGAACAACCTAATGCCACTTTTTATAGAAGTCTATCATGTTTGTTAGTAGACACACTTCCAATTTTGCATCATGGTACCGTTGGCATATCTTTATTTTTCTAATTCTCATTCATTCTGGCACCATTTGAGTGATCCTGAAAATACTATCCTATTATATACTCGTATTCAACATTATACATTTAACAGTAAAAAAGAAAAAATCCTTTCCTGTAACTCTGTGACATTTTCCTTTTCTTTCTGGATATAATTCTAATTCATACCTGATCATAGACGAATGCTTGAGGTTGAACGGTCTACCTAAACTATAGAGATTCTCTGACTTTATTTTGCTCTTGATAATTTTCCACCTCCACGTTTTTCAAACATCTATGCTTCTTGGAAGACGGTATATGTTTAACAGCAATCACTAAGTAACATGTTATGTCAAGAGTGATGCCACTTTTTGCAGGCGACAGGTTGGAGATGAACATGTATCAAGCGATCAACAATGCTTTGGACATAATCTTAGGAAAGGACCAGACGTCTATAATATTTGGCGAAGATGTGGGGTTTGGAGGTGTATTCCGCTGCACAGTGGGTCTCAGGGACAAATATGGAAAGCAAAGGGTGTTCAATACACCATTATGCGAACAAGGCATCATTGGATTTGGCATTGGGGCTGCTGTCATGGGGACAACGGCGATAGCAGAGATACAGTTCGCAGATTATATTTTCCCTGCCTTCGATCAGGTAAGGTATCACATAAATTATATCAATAATTTTATATCAGTGAAAGGGAAATGAGCAGTACTGGAAGATTCTGAAATAATACACTTAGAAGTTAAGTGTGTGCTCTCCACAATGCATTAGACCTGCTATAGACATGCATGTTTCGTCTTTAGCCTAGACTCGTCAGTATACCCTGGCGGTCTAAGTGTAAAGAGCAATCGGGTGTTATATACGTACCCAGTAAAGGGTATGATAGCAACATGAACTCACCTAAGTGTCGCCCTCTATGGAGACGCCCATTGACATCTTACCTAGTCCTAACACCTGGACTTTCTTGATGGACATCTGTTGCCGCTTCAAGGCAGTCCAGGTGTTAGGACCGTTGGTTTCGTAAGATGTCAATGGGCGTCCCCATAGAGGGCGACACTTAGAAGTATCAAAAAAAAGTTTTGTGCCTTAGCTTATTTAGTTGAAGAAGCATCTTCATATGGGCGATTCTCAGATAGCTGCGTTTTTTCATGAATAGTACTTTATTTATTATTCGACATGATTTTTTTTATCAGAAAATTATAAATATGATAAATTTGTTAGTATTTTACCGTCGACATTGTATATTAAAGCATAAGAATTCATGGATCATGGATAACGTACAGAAAAATACCCAAAATGTTAGTACCGTGGCATGTCTGATTTTCGTTTTTCAAACAAAATGTATAAATTTCGATAAAATCCATTGTATATCTGATCAAATTATGATGCAATTATACCCGAATATTGTTTAGTAGAAAGAAATAATAGTCAGTGGTTTATGTCCTGGAATTTTATTCAATTTTCAAATTTAAAATATTTGCCGCCTAAGCGCCTAATCTTTTATTTAGTTTCTCTCTCGCTCTGGTGGCATTTTGAAAAAGGACTATTTGTGTACAATTCATAGCTGTGTGTTTATTTTTAGACTCTATGTTATGACAGAAATAATATATTTTGTTTTTTAAAAGGTATGTCATGAAATTACATGTCAGTATCCTGGTATTGAAGTAATTGCGTGTCAATACAATATTTAGGTCAATAATACTGAATAATTATTGAGTTTTACGTGTAAAATCGAAATTATTTGGACAATCATTTTAATTACGTCTAAGAAATTAAGTTAGGTTGATTATACTATATGTATAGTATTATAATATTTATTATATAGTATTATAACGAATTTTAATTTCAAAATTCAACTAATGTTAAACTTTGTTTTATTCTAAGACTATTATAAAAATTGTTATTCTAATTGTAATGTTAATAAATTTTACAGATAGTGAAAATCAAGTAAGAATATACCGTAAATGTTTCTGTATGATTATAAAAGTCCTATAATTTATTATTTGTTTTATTATTTTAATAATTTAAAGAGATTTAGGCAAATATTTTGAATATTTCATTTTAATGTCAGTACGGTGGCGGTGAAATTTCTAATTTTTGTTCTAGTTTATTTTCTATTGAAGTTGTAGTAGAACTACCTTACGGGCTTAATTTTGAGCAAAGTATGGTAAACAAGTTGACACCTCTCAAACAAAGTTTATAGTTTTCCGTTATTTGTTATTTGTAGTTCACTAATTTATAAATGCTTTTCGCGCTAAATGTTGCTTCGTAGTATGGACATGTGTTCTAGTGAATACCCTCACTCCTATTGAATATAACTTTCTATCTTTATCACACATTTTTCATCTTATCTTATTGTAATTTGAAGCTGTATATTAGCTGTCTTTTACGTTTAGATAGTGAATGAAGCTGCCAAATATAGATATCGAAGCGGTGGACAATTTGACTGTGGAAAACTTACGATCAGAGCACCTTGTGGAGCTGTAGGTCATGGTGCACTTTATCATTCGCAAAGCCCTGAGGCATATTTTGCACACACTCCTGGCCTAAAAGTGAGTATTAGTTCTGTAATAACAATTTTCTTCATCCTGTCTCTTTTTGTGATACATTTCCAGTTTTGACGATATACAGTGCAATTGATAATCTGTAGTATAAAGCATATTTTCAGATTGTGGTGCCTAGAGGACCAATTAAAGCCAAAGGGTTACTGTTGAGCTGTATACGGGATCCTGATCCATGCTTGATATTGGAACCAAAAGTTTTATACAGAAAAGCAGTCGAAGAAGTGCCAGTAGATGATTACCAATTGCCCATTGGTAAAGCAGATATTTTAGTCGAGGGTATGTATGGAATTGAAAACCAAATAAACAGAGCAATACGGAAATAGAAAAATCTCTGTTTACACGACAAAACGATATTAATTGTTAAAAAGCGAATTCAGGTCAAAGTTTACAGAGTAAATATAATTTTTTTGCTGGCAGAGGCTCGCTTGTTATTCCAATACATGAAAGGCTCGCGCTGACGCAACTTATGTCAAGTAGGTAAAGTTTTCGTTTAATGGGCCATTATTCAAAATATATACATTTGTGATTATGATTTTCAAAGTATTTTTGTAGCTTACATTTAACGTTCGCATAGCTGAATTCAGTAATTTTCTTCATGTGCTAGGGTCCGACGTGACGCTGATTGGTTGGGGCACCCAAGTCCACGTTCTGAAAGAGGTGGCAGAATTAGCCAAAAATGAAATGCAGATTTCCTGTGAGGTGATAGATCTTGTTTCTATACTGCCATGGGATTTAGATACAGTATGTAAGGTATGTGCGAAGAGATAAACTTTGGTCTCGCGATACCTTTTGATGAGGCCAAGTCTTTAACATATTCAATTTGATCCAAACTCAATCTATTTTAAACGTCGGGTCGTCTGATGACAACAAACATCTTTATTGTCGTAATAAAGGGGTTGCGTCACGAGACGATGGTTTTACAATTTTGAATTATTGGTAAGGCAAAAATAATTTTTCAAAGTGAATAAGATGGCTTACATGAATGAAGGCGCCAATGGCAAAGTTAATAAAGTCAGCCTGTTTCAAAAAATTTTCATATACATACATATTATCTTTTTCATTTAAGTTTACACAATACAATATAAAAAAACAATATCAAAATAGGTTATATTTTTCTTTCAATATCAGATACGCGCAGCTTTGAGAAGGTATATATATATATATATATATATATATATATATATATATATATATATATATATATATATATATATATATATATATATATATATATACAGGGTGTTAATTAAGTATGTTAACAAACTTTAACCACGAATAGTACTCCGAAAAATAGAAAGAAAATGTCATATGAACATGGGTCCGGAAATGCTTTCTAAGGGAGCTACGCTCCTTTGCATGAGGAACCCTGAAGACGGTTTTCCCTCGATATTCTTGAAACCATTCATAACAAAATTACGAAATTAGGTACGATGGGTAAACTTTTGACGCTCAATCTGATTCTGAATTCAGAATTTCATATTTTTAATCAGAGGCGTATCATACGGGAGGAGTTAAGGGTAAAAATAACCCCATTTTCTAAATGGTAATTTTTTTGACATTCTGATTTTAGAATATGGTATTTCAGAGATTTCTACGTAAAAATGGTCTCTTGGTACATCTCGATAGGGCTAACCGTTTTTGAGAAAAATGCAAATTATTGAATCGATGCAGGCTATTGTAAATAAATAAATGTTCATCTATTTAGTAAGTGTGCTGTGAAAAACAATTGCAATAATTGATAAACAACTTGAGAACTGTCAGTTTATTCTGTCACAGCGACTCCCTTTGTTTTTGGTAAGGGTCATTTGTTACCGCTATCAGGCAGAGTTTATGCTGTTAGGACACTTTGCTTTGTAAGTGGTCAATGGGCAGCGCCACATTGCGCAACATTTGGAAATAAATATTATTAACCTATTCTTACCTGGATTATGTATATACAATTGATCTGTCGGACTGTCTGGCTATACTGACGAGTCTAGCTACAGACGAAACATGCATGTATAGCAGGTCACATATTTGTATACATTTAAAACAAGATGAAATTCTGTAGAACTTAAACACAAGGACTTACGAATATACTATGTTTTTGAGCCGTTTTACGTAAATATTGGATCGAAACGTGTTTGTTGATTTAATTTCTTTCGTTTTTTATAACTTCCCCGCAAATAAATAGGTTTTAAAAAAATATGTAGCATTTTTGTAATTTCCATGGTAGTATTGGGTATCAAGGATTACTGGACAGACAGACACACAGAGAGACTGACGGAAATGACATAAAATATCGATTTCGGAGTTTTTCAGGATATCAATACTTTCCCTGTAGATTGTCGTTTTCAGTAAAGTTAAATCATAACTTTGTTCTGGAACATTTTTGTCTAAAATCTCAGAACTACTAACCGATTCTTTTGGATAACTAATGCAACCTCTGAAATTAATTTTAAATTAATGCTGAGGCAACAGAAACGTTAGCAAAAGTTCTTTAATCAGTCATGTGGTTTCAACGAACGGCGAGGGCGAGTAAGGGTTAATCTCCTTTGTTGTTTCCAATTGGATTGAGAGTATTGAATCTACTATCTATTAATATTGATATTATTTAGTCTGAAAGCTTCTATTGGAAGTCAAGAATCTTTTTCTATATTGTAAGCGCATTGGGGTAGTGTAGAAGGAACGGGGAAAAGGAAAATTGATTCCTTAGATTCATCTTCATTAGGAACGGCTTACGATGACCTTTTGTGTGCCGTGCTGAATTCGTATCACCTCTACAAGTATTAGACCGAGAAGCAAACTTGATATTTATAACAGTAAGATAGTATAATTTAAGAACTCCTATTCAATATTTTAATGATACATAGCATGTGGGTTGTCGATTTTGGGGACGGCACCTCATCTGTAGGCCGATTCTCAAAAGCTGCGAAGTCAATAACCCATAAAATTATTATTATTACTTTTGAACGAAATACAAATTTGTTTTAACATTTTCTGCAAGACTTTTTCAATATACTTCACAGCTAAAAAGTCGCATTATGAGAGAGACTATTTTGGAAATATTTTTTTTGTCTGATAGGTTATGTACAAAACATAAAAGATTTATTTCAAGTTCAAAAACTTTCTAACTACTTTGCTTCCTCCAACAAATCGGTGGGGTAGTTAAGAAGTTATTACTAGCTATCGTAATACGCGGGAGAAAATTCATTCATTTCTATTGATCGTCATAAAATGGGACCTACTTCCTGCCTTATACAGCGTCTCACTTTTGCGACGGAGAAACAAAGCTGAATTTATTTCACGACCGTGGGTGAAATAAAAGGAAGCCGGATGGCGACGTGGCAGGGTATTTTAATAACCGTCATTTTAACGGAGATAATGAAATTAATGAGAGAAGATTCCGATCAAGCAGACGAGAAGCTTGATAAGCGAAGGAGGTGAATAAAAAAATTGGAATTACACTTAAAGTACAGGCGATATTATTTTTGGAACTTAAGGCGAGTCTAGTTATGTATATGTTTGTATCGAGCCACCAAAATGTTGCTTCCGCCAAATGTTGTGACTTACTTAATGGATTTCCAGAGTATTTACTCTTAATGAAAGGACTAGCGTTTTGCTTGTGGATCTTTCAAAAGCCTTCTCTATAACTTCATTCAAAAGGACTTTCCTTTTTGGCTCCTAACACCACTGAAATCCTTTCTTTGCAGCAAATATTGGATCAAAATGAATGATGTTTTGTCATCAACACGTCCCATAAGAGAGCTTGTGGCTTTCAAGCTTTGGTTCATGGACCAATCTTTTACTCATTTTCTGCAAATGATGTCCCTTGCTTCAGGAACTGCGAAAGCTATGCTGATAACACTTTGTCGCCCAGCCCAGCCAAGTACTGTTTCTTGACGGGGTACAGGATGTGGGCGAATGAGAAGATTGGTGGTGCATCCCAAAACGCAGATAATGTAATGTACGGAAAAGGTTTAACTGAATGCATCTCGTGTCCAAAATGGCTTGAAACGGTGGATTGTTAGCGAAATAATTGGCAAAAGATCAAGATATTTCTTTTGGAAAATCTATACCAAATTAGTACACCTCATTGTTGATGATGATGTAGTAAATAATGTCCAAGGCATGTCAAATCTCAAGTTCTTTATTTCAGGGGCCGTAATGAAAATTTATTTGACAAACGTTCAATGAACTGTATTGAGGCTGGTTTTGAATGTATCAAGCATGTAATAACGCATCCACCATAAATCAAAATATGCAAATAGTCATGTTGGCTAGATACTATTTGACAATAACTATTATATTTACTTTATAGATTTATTTATATTTCTATAGCCGTAAGGTTCGATACAACTTTTCGATTAACGATTAGCAAATCAAGAGAAAAATAAAGTTTAATTCAATATATTACCGTACGTCTTTCATAGCACCTTCACCATAACTCGAATTGCATCTTGCGTTTGCTAGCCCAGTACATTTATGTTCGGTGCCCAGTACGACAACAGTGGTGGGCAATCAGTTCGCCAGCTGCATGCAGCTTGCTAACTGATAACATTCGTAAAGTTGCATGAAATTATTGTTATTCTGAAGGCCTAATTTTAAGAGTACATTCCAGTTTAATTTTGTTTTGTTGTATGAGATGCACATCTACACAAAATATAGTACTAAATGATTGGTATGTGAATGAGACTATTTATAATATGCTTTCGGGGAGGCTGATAATGATATAATTTCAATAAACCAGAATCCAAGTCCAGTTAGCCCATAAAATAAAATGTGTAAAGTCAGAATCAAATCTTGAGATCAAGCTACATAATTTGAAATTCAATTTGTAAAGTTGTAAGTTGAAAATACCATTGAGACGCGAACAAATAGCGTTCGTTAGCCCCTCAACCTCTGTTCTCGCACCACTGATTTCAAAACATCTCATCATAACAACGGTTGTCAATGTACCACTTGAATGTCAAGAGTAAAACAACATTTTTATTCAAGTATTTCGAAATAAGCTTATTCTTGAACAATAAATCAAAATGCAAAACATCTTATGCATGTTCAATTTTGCTGAGGTTAAATCACCTTACAGTATGAAATTAATTATCCTGGTAATTTTAACGGTAAAGGATGTGTAATTAAATGGGTGTCATTAAAAGTTTTTCATCAAAACGCGTTTAGTGAGAGATGTTTTGCATTGCAATCGATTGCAACATATCGACTTAGAATAACAACCTTTTTGGATAAAGATAAAGTTAATATCATCTTTTGTTTATGCGTTGGTTTGTACGCGGCTTTGCGTTTACTGATAGCGCGTATGCTTTGTTTCAACCTCACATAAGGTCTCGTTACAACATGGACATTTATACTGCTGAACCGTCATGAAACTATTTGGATCTGTAAAGTACCTATAATGCGTTAGCTTTGTATGGTTTCGTGATCATACATAAATTTATCGTGCCGCAAAGAAACTGTTCCGGGCACCGTCACGTTGGAACGGTTTGTGGATCATCCCACAAATCGTCACATATCATTTTGGAATGCTTTAAGCGTACTGCGCATGTCCATTAAAGTACAATATACGGTAATCAGGATTGTCTGAATTTCAAAATGCTGTATCGAACGCTTCCATTGCTTTACATTTAATCTTTTCATGGCATCAGACGAAACTTTCAACTTTTTGTAGGAATCTACCAGAAAAATTAATTGAATTCACTAAAGCTTGAACTAACGTCTATTACTTCTGCGTCAATTTTATAACTGTTTTATGCACATCAGACTACTGTATACTGAGTAAACATATAAACAATAAAATTGTGTGGCGTGTTCCTTGCATGATTAAATAGGTTTACAAATGTAATTCAGAGAGATGAATACCAATGATTAGTCTCATATTAGCTTATCAAAACATGATTCCAATTTTTATTGAGTCATAAATAAAATTTTAACATATCCACTATCCAAACAAACGATTCGTAACTGATGGTACAGTTAAATTGGTTAGAAAGGGGTTGACACATTTGGTGATTTTGATAGAGAAATATAACTCACACCAAGAATCCCAGTTCTGATATTTGTGCGATTGTTATGTAGATGAGATCTATACGAGACACTAGGAATCCCACTTCTGAGAATCTACATGAAACGAGATATTATCGTAGTATATGGGACATCTAATTGTGACTGTTTTGAACTCTAACATACAGGATATGGGCATGCAGTTCTGAACTGATTACAATATAAAATCTATGGGCCTTATCATAATTTGTTAAAAATCCACTTACTTGCTAACAAAAGACAACCCCAGTAGACGAACACAATGTTAGACGTTTCGATTCACATATATATATATATATATATATATATATATATATATATATATATATATATATATATATATATATTATCATATGTGATAATTGGAAACACAAAGATAGTCATAGATACATATACTGAACACTTAAAGTAAGACTTTACCTCTGATGGGACGACACCAGTGGAAAGCGAATAAAGTCAGTTTTCAAATACTCTTAGACAACTTCAACTCCATAGCTTCAATATTCATATTAAAAACAGACATTAATTGTGTAGGTGGAAAACTTGCCCATGAGTTTTGTTCGTGCAGTAATATATTCTTACAAAGGTACAAACTAAAATCGAATTTGACTGGACTAATAGCGTATTATCCTCGCCATACATTCAACATTGTATACATAAATCTTCTACCAGGAGTCCACAGAATCATAAAAATACTGAAAGTAAACAACGGTAAATCATTTGCCGGATGATATGTATATTTTGCGACAATTGAAGGTCAGAAGAGGTCAAAATCATTACCTGACGATAACAGAAAGCTTTTGTAGAGCATTTTTGACATTGGACATAACTGGACTGGACATAAAATTAGTACATCCATATTTCTGTGTTTTCTATTAACCAACGATTATTAATGACCCTTTCGATTAGTTTTAGCAAATACCAAAAAAAAAGATTTTCATTTCTCACAAATAGAACTGGCAATATTAAATATTCTATTACGCAACAAAAATAGGAATATATTTTTTACCTCAAATTTATTTCATGATATTGAAGTAGTCTGTCTGGGCTTCTCTACAGGAATATACGATGTAATATCAAACACAAAATGATGCAGCCGGATAACTGTTCTTCAATCAGTTAAAATTTGTTCCAAATTCCAATAGCCTATAATATTTTGACCGTGTTATCTGTTATGATCTAGGCTTAATCCATTGGTAGAACCCCCATTAGACTCATTTTTGCGAATACCCCCAAGAATATTAATCAAGTAGTTGGTGGTTACCTTTATTAATTTCAGTTTAATATATAACAAAATGTTTGATACAATGATACCCATGATGTAGTTCATACTGTATATATTTCTACCATTGTTTAACCAATTTGAAACAAACAAGAAAATTCAGAAAGATGAATTTAATGTACCTAATATGCAAGTAATGCAACAAACATTTTCATCATTAATAAGGAGATATAATAATCCTTTTACGGTTTTTAGTCTGTGAAGAAAACCAAAAGGGTACTGGTGAGCCACGAAGCTCCTCTCACTGGAGGATTTGGTGCGGAACTAGTAGCTACCATTCAAGTAAGTATAAAGATGAAGTTCATTAAGCATTAGATATTAGAACTGTATTCAGTAATTCATAGCTATACGTTATTTTCAAACAATCAATTTTTTAATAAATGAATTAGCTAGTTAAGGTAACTAAAACGATTTATATTTATATTACTAACTTGCTCGTGTTAGTCTGTGGGTCTTCCGGTCTGTCTGTTTGTATGCTAATCATTGACTGCTGTATACTTTGGAAAGTACATTTTGGATTTTGATAAAATTTTGACGCAAAATGAACGCTATCAGAAGGGTAGTTTTTGAAAAATGGTTCGTCGGCAGAGAGGTTATTATAAAAAAAGGAAAAAACTGTGATTACTGATACATGGTCTTTGGACATTTCCGAAGCCTCTGATCAGTTCACGAAAAAATGTTTGAGGGGGTCAAAAATTTTAGGGGCGGAGGTTCGAAATATTTGCCTTCAAATAGGAGATGTGGTTTAAATAGCTTTTAAGATAAAACTCCTACAATTTGTGTAAAGAAGATATAAATACTGACTCAGACCACTAAGTCCGATTAGACGGCTGAAAGTTATCGAGTAAATAGAAAAGGTCTAATCTGTTTCACTTGTCTTTAAATTACTTTATACTGTATTGAATCATAAATTATTATGAAATTGCAGTTTAGCCTCTTAAAAGATGGGGTCAATTCAAGTCCAATTTTTTGTTTAAGCGTATTTTTGAATTATTAAGAAATGGAAATTTTTGGAAACATGATATATTTGTTATATCTCCGAAATTTGGATGTCAACGACCAAAAATGTTTAAATTCTATTCAAATATGAATTTTCTATGTGATATCACCACGTGGGAAATACAGCATCAATCTTCTGGCGGACGTCATTCTATAGGTTAAACTCCTTATTACAAGGGCACAATTTTAATCAAACAAGTGGAAGGGTACCACCAAGTAAAAACTTCAAAAATCTAGAAGTTACAAGCTATTGTATTGTCATCGGTCCTTGATATGTGTGCAACATTTTTAAGTGGGTGAAAATAGGATTCGAATATTCCGTTACAAGCATATATACATACATACACGTAAGCTAATAGCAAAGTGTGTTAAAAAGACAACTGCAGGATGAGTTCCAGTGGTATTCGTACATTATTCTGATATTAAGAGCTAAGCACTGTATTCTGTAATCAAGAAAATTCCTATGATTTTATATGTGGCTATTACGAGTATTTCGAAATGAGTTTTTGAAAATAATGTACACATTTTTTATGAAACGTTCTTGATGATATGTGAGTTCCTGATCATTCTCGAGTATGTTACATGAATTAGTTTTGAATAGTTAACAACCATTTTTCACTCCTACTTTTACAATATTGATTAGCAGAATTATCAGAGAAATGGAAATTACTGACATATTTTCAGCAGATTTCTATAAAACCATTTCCTATACTCTGACGAAGATGCAAGAGAGTAGATCGTATATACAATTAATTTCAAGTTGAAATTTTTAATTTAAATGTCATAATATTATATGCTACTTAATCAGAAGTAGTGAGAATAATTTTAGAATCACAAATTACTCCTAAATATAGGCGCATGCAATACATCAACTTCTGGTTTACAGTTTTCTGTATTCTGGTTGATTTTACAGCTTTTATTTATATTCAATAACATATTTTTCAGAGTAAATGAACATTTTCAGAAATACATTGGATGTTCATTCTCACACCAACATTTCCAAATTCAAAGGTATCACATTGGTATAAAATTATATTTCAGAGGAGGAGCCTTATGGGAGCGATCAATGTTGCACTTACTTTTTGTCGTATAAGCTCCGGAATCCAAGCATCACTTTCATTTGTTTCATTGTTTTTTTGTACAAAATCACGTTCTTTTCCAAAGCAGAAAGCAAACATTTTTTATGTAGCATTAGATTTACTATCTATATGAACTCCCATTTAAAAGGTTTTATCTGAATCAGCAAACAATTTTACCTAAAAATAAAATCGCTTGTTTGATTTGCAATGGGGAGAGAGCTTACAAACTTTACAACTATTTATAATAATCTCTGAAACAGTCTTTGTTCTCTATTGAAACGCTGCATAGCAATCATGTAGATTGAAAATGCATAGCAACTTAAGTTCACTGCTTCTGGCACTAAGAATCACCTGAATACGTGAATGCTATATATAAAGCAACTCAAAACGAAAGGAACCAGTTTGACTTTAATTTATATATACTGTCTGGGATTTTTTACCCACGAGGTGACATCATTTATCAGAGAGACACCATTGGATAGTGTCACAAAAAAGCTTAACCTTAGTTTTATTCTCTTTTGTAGAAACCCTATCCGTAGAGGATTGTAATTTTATTTACCAGTCCAACAAGGATGAAGATTAATATATTTATCTTCAGCTTTTATAAATTCGAGTGGATATGCATTTTGAAACTGAATCCATTTTAACTATTGCTTTATTATTGTCTAGGTACTGGAGTGTTTTTGGCTAAAATGTTGGCGTTTTGCTTTTAAGTAACTTATGAATACTTAATAAAAATATTGTGTGGTTGAATGTGCATAGTTTATAAAGCTCATCGGGTCATATGCATAATATTCCATTCGACGTTTTGATATTTTCTTTAGCTCACCAAGTTTTTTTAAATCACAAATTGCAGCTAGAGTATTTCGTAAGGAACTTTGAATGTATTTTGTATGGGTTTCCTTTAACACTAGTGTAAATGCAGTCGCCAAAAAAATATGTCCCCTAAGACAGACAGAACAAATGAAAACATGATTTAATAGAAAAATAACTAGACAGGATAGATAGTATGCTACTTTTGAGAGCTCTAGTTTTGTATCCATGATAGGACTAGTTAGTTATTTGGCAAGTAATTTGGGTAGCCTTGTTAGCAGTCAAATCTGACAGTCCGACGATGATTTTAATAAAAATCGAAACCCGTTACTAAAAGAATGAGTTTTATTTGTGAAACTGTGTGATAATTACACATCTTTTTATGTACATGATGGAAGAGCATCAACAATCTACATGACAAATATGCTTTTATATTTTTTCAGCTACTTCATCTAATTAATATTCCAGACCTCGAAATATATGATCTGAAATGCCTCTTCCAACAAAAAAAATCATCAGTACGTCTATCATTTCAGTTGTAATTGTATTGGTTTATTCTTTGGAAAAATGATTATTATTAGTTTTATATCAATATTTTGTGCGATATTTTTTCAGGAGGAGTGTTTTCTTCACCTAGAAGCACCCGTATCCAGAGTAACTGGGTTTGACACGCCATTTCCTCACGTTTTTGAGCCATTCTACCTTCCTACGAAGTGGAGATGCCTTGAAGCTATCAAGCAAATGTTCGATTATTGAAAATGTTTAATGGATTCAGTGGTTTTATCAATAATATGTGAATAAACGAGATACTACATCTGTTAGGAGAAAAAACAAAGATTAGAATAGGAATAACCACTCAACTTATCCAATGATAGTCTATTTGATTCAACGCGCTTTCATTGACCAACAAGTGGAACCACATGAAATGTAGATTGCACATATTCTTACTTTGTAATTATTTTAATTTTTTAATCTTTTAAATGTAAATCGTTTATAAATTAAAGAGAAACAACTTATGAATTTACGATAATTCCAAAACCGATTTTGGTTTTAGTGCTTTGGGCGAGATATTTTTCAATTTACTTCAGTTTGGCCACAAACCGCTAAGTTTAAAAATAAAAATATGTTTTAACCTCTGAATATTTGAAATATTAGGCGTGCAGCTTTTACTTTTTTTAATTTGAAAAAATAAAGGTAGCACCTACTTGCATTCATTTTTCAAGTAGGGAAGCGGAAAGTTTTGTAATTTCACATGCGGAATTAGAAATTATAGAGCATGTGATTTGTGTCCAGAGAATAAACTGAAACACTCCCTGAAGTTTCTGATCGAATTCCAGAAAAAAAATACGTTTAGTTGATACGCCTGACCATACAAAGGAACTCCACAGTCTGGAGCAATGGCAAAAAGTAGCTGATCTGCTCCTATTCCATAGTTTCTACCATGGTGAATTATCGACCGAGTTGTCTCGCACCAACAATGGTCAGTACAACAAACACTATGGCGGCCCAACAGGCGCATACTCTTTCAATATCTCATTCAACCTCTTCCAAAAGGAATTATTTTGTACAACCTCAGCATTGTGGAATGGGCCTTTGAGGAGTTTCTTCCCCTCATGATCAAAATCTACAGCAGTTTGACGCCAATGTAAAAAGACATTCATTCTCCCGCAGCCCTTTGGGAGAGGTTATCTCTATTCCAAAAGGAATTATTTTGTACAACCTCAGCATTGTGGAATGGGCTGTCGAGGAGTTTCTTCTAACATATACAGCAGTTTAACGTTACTGGAAATAGACATTTAGTCTCTCCCAGAACCTTATGTGAGGTTATCTATAAAGAAAATCAAATAATTTTTTTTACTATTTCTATGACTCATGACAGTAACAGCAATTATCTCAATTCGGCGATGACATTTGTACAAAAGATGAAATTTCGTCACAAGAATGACATTTTTAATATCATGATGCCAACAAGCTCAAATCTAAAATATTTGTTCTCCATTAACGTGTCCGAAGTCAGGATATTCAAATGATATATCCTTCTTTATGTGCCTTGTCAGGTGTCATTGACGTTGGTGAACATTCTGGCGAATTCTTCTCGATCCTGGGCAAGTTTTAACAATTAGTCGACTGTACCTGTTCAGCCTGTTCGGTCGGGACTGTTTTTCAGCCATAATGCTTGTTTTCTATCAACTCCTTTTCGGCCTACTATCTTGCAGAGTTCTCGAATAATATTAGGCCTTTGTCGAACCTCTTCGTTTGTTCGTTTTGCAACCCATGGTATCCGTAGCATTCTTATAGCCGATTTATAGTGGCTATTTTCAGATTTCAGTACTATACTCGTAACTATCCAAGAGCTTTGCCCATATGAAGCACTTTACCATCCTCAGTATAATTTTTAATTTTTGCACACAGATATTCATATATCACCTGTTGCATGATTGTGGTAACTTCCGTCCTGTAACTAGAGTTGAAGTGAGACTATTTTTTGCTTGCAGCATTGATTATAGATAACCAGTGTCAGGATCAACTTTTCAACGGGAAATGTCTTAGAATAAAATCGATAAGCGATGTTCGACGAACTGCCAACGATATGTATTGTACGAATTATGGATAAACAATAAATAGGGAAGGTATTCACGACTTCATGTTTATCTTCACGATGCGGCCTGTTACTTATCTGAACTATTTGTTTTCAAAGTTCAACACGTAATTGGAATATTTGCTCAGAATGTCAGCTGACTGAATGGATATGAGGGCGTGATTTACTTTTCGCAGATGCAATTATTGAAGTTCGATGTACGATGTGGTGATACAATACAAAATGATAACAAATAATAAAATATATAGAAAACAATAAAATTATTTATAATTTCTATTCACTACAAAATACGTAGACTGTTGAACTAAATGAACATGCTGTCACAATAGTCGAATTAATATGCTGTAAAAGGGATTAAGGACCATGTAAAGCAAAAGAATTGAAATATTGACACAATAAAAATATAAAGCGTATAGCAAATGCTATACCAATGATCAAATAGCAAATAAAATGGAATGAAACAAACAGCTTAAAATTAGCACATATAACATGTTTGGGAAACGGAACACAGTAAAATGGTAGCAAGCCACCATATTGTACAAAGAGCAGATACGAGAAGCATTTTAAGAGGAAGGTAAAAGCGATTCCGCCATCATAGAGTTAAATCATCATATTGTCTTTCTAATTTCTCAATAGACTATAACTCACTTTGGTTGGATATGCCTTAAGGAAAAATCTATCCAGTGTTTCCCAAATCTACAGATGGACCAAAAGCTTTTAAACGCTTATTTTATAGCGTGCTAGAATGTCTCTAAGAATCGAAATAGTAATAAACAAACCTTTTTCATTTGTATGAATGACACTTCATTTTGTTATTTTTGCTTTGTTCCTATTGTTAATTTATTCTAAACCCATTCCTTACAGTATTTCATAATTTTTAGAGTAATTGGTAATTTGATAATTAATAAAATATTTTTCCAAAAACTATGTTAGGCAATTCAGTACATTATTTTTATAAAAGATAGCGTTCTAGAACTATTCAGAGGCCAGCTGCACTGTTTGGAGTGACTGTTATTCAGTGACATACTGCATGAAATCCTGGAGACACGGGATGAAGTCCCGTTCAGCCCCATCCCTGTTCTTACACAGTTATGGATGCTCACTGATTTCACTAGTCACTAGTCACTATATTCAAGCTTCACGTTATTTCTATCAGATGAATTAGCTTCTCTGAAATAGTTTTAACGTCCATATAAGCCAAAAAAAGAACCATGCAGATATTTTTTCTGCTATTCCGACGATCATTTAAATATAAACGTGTCACTGTAAGAAAAATAGTTTTATTTGTGAAACTGTGTGTTAATTACACATTTTTTTTTCTGCATGATGGAAGAGTTTCACCAAGTAAGAACATCAACAATAAAACAAAATGCTGAAATGACTTTCGATTTACATAAAATGGCGAATCGACCTTGAACTTATATTCAACACGGTGCAATAATTCCGAAATTTAATTAAACCATTTTGTGGGCACTAAAATGCTAACTATATTCCCGAATGAACAACCGGCTAAAAAAATGCAATTTCCTGCTCTGAGGATTTTGATGGGCATCTTTTTCAACCTTGCAGCTTGATGCTTCAACTGGTTTAATTAAATATGCGACATTTATTTTTGTGCATAGCCCATACGTAACCTCTTGGCAATAATACTTGATGTAATGAGTTTCAGCCCAAAACATCCATAATGGTTTTTTTGATTCCACCTTAAATTAATCAGCTCTTCATAAATATGTAAAAATGGTGTATTGGAAACTTGTCGATAGTTCTGTGCTATACACACTTTACAAGATTTCATTCAACTTGCCATGCATGTATGTAACTATGTATGTAACTATGAATCTAACTATGTCACTATGTTTGTTCGGTGGAATCTTGCAACTTGATTGAGCTGAAGTTTTGTATACAAGTTTAGTTTGAACGACAATGCATGGTTAGCAGCGTGACTTCACTCTAAATCCAACATAGCGGAACACTCAAGATGGTGGAGTAGTTATCTCTAGTGCACAATGAAAAAGACTTGCTGAGAATAACTCGACAAAACAGTGACGTAACTCTAAATCCAATATGGCGTACTTGGAGGAATACGTTTTTTCAGGCTTTCCGACAATATAGGTATCAAGGACTTGCTGAGAATACGTATGAAAGTGAAAAAAGATGGTGATCACAAACTCTGTTGTTGCAATCCGTCTGAAATTTTGGTGTACTAGGCTACTTTCATTATCAACCTATAACGTCATTACATACATATGATATAAAATGTGGATCAAAATGGCCCAGCCATCAAATTTGTAAGGTAATAATTACTGATCGTTATAATAACAAAACTATTCTATTGTTTTAAAGTGTTAAGTTTTATTAAACAAAATAGTTACCAATATTTATAAACATTTTAAGTCAATGGGAATGAATCTGCATTGTGGCAATAGAATAAGAGTTGTTAGGTTCAATTGTAATCAAAGTAAATTTGAGTCAACATTAGGCATATTTCGATATGGATGTTAAACTTTGCAGAAAATACTGTATTGCAAAGCTGCTGGTCTTTGAAGGTGGAGTTGAAACCAACAGAGCTTTTTGGATAGATTTAGATACTCATTTTTAACTCTCAATCAAAATTCGAGTAATTCTAAATTTTTGTCCCTGGTTCCTTGTTTGTCATGTACTAAAAATTTGTGCTTTACCTTGCAAGCTTCAGTTCAAATCATATCAATTAAACATTGCTGCCCAGTAAGCTGGTATTTTTAAAAAGTACTGGAAACATCTACATAATTCTCTAACGTTCACTATTCAGTCATGGGAATCAGACTCACAAAAGAAAAAAAAACGAAACGAAATCCATATAAATGATTACATAAATATTATGGGGTAAGGTACTTTACGACAGGATACCGAAAATTAAAATAATCCTCCGTTTGAAATATTATTATAACAAAAACGACGAGACAAGAGTGGCTGTCCTTGACAGTCAGACGAGTGTCCTCTGATTCTCTCTGATTAAAATTCACACTGGACTTCCCATAAAGAAAATTATACAAAACGGACACTGCCAGATTTTATAGCTTATATCATAGGCGTATATTTAGGTGCAGTAATATGTGAAAGAGTAAAATATTTCAATCAATTATTAGATAGAACGAAGGACACTATTTTTTTATTTTCACTAAATAGCATGCCAACAGGACTGTCTAAATAGTATTTCATTTTAGCATAAAAACAATGTATCAAACATTATAGCTGCTGAAACTGACACTGTGGGTGGAATAATTTTAATTACATTTAGGCAGGCTCTGTACAAGAACAAACTACACAAAATACTCAAATTTGAAATTAACTCGACGAACCAATTATTTCTTACACAATCCGCATTTTGAAATCCGAAGAAAATGGTCCTGTGAGGGATTCGAACCACACACCTTCCGATTACCCTCAATATATGATTGATACGGCTTGAATGAATGGGATCGAAGTAGTAGATTTTACAATTTTCTCCAATATTTCATAACCAAAACACACAAAATTTATTTTTCCTGTATCTATATGGGAGTCTGAAACACTGAAAACATGTTAAAAATCAGCTATATTGACTTTCGTAACCCAATTTGAAAATATGGATGGACAACAACATAACTTTAAAATACCTAGCAAGTGTAATAAGCTCTCCGCCGTGCATGTTTGCTCCTTAATAAATTTGTTTATTAATATTCACAAGGATAAATATAAATAAAAGCTTTTCACTAACACTAAAAAACCATTCATTATTACTGATTGAAAAAATCGGAATATTCACCTAAAACAATCCGCTATATAATTGATTTTCCATTATAATTTAATTTAGGGAGCACGTACAGACTGCTTTGAGATATACTTTTCAGCGCTCAAACGTTCAAATTGAAGTGTTTGGTTCCGAGTGATCAGCACCCTACAATGTCCAGCAAAAGTAGTCACTCTATTATAAAACATGGAAAGCTGTTCTACTCCATTTAGTCTAAATATTTATAATAACAAATAACAAATCTACAGGGTGATATAGCAGTACACTGAAGTAAAAATGCAGCTTTAAGATAATTTATAGTCAACTGTATGCTCTCTACTATGAATCAGACTGCAATAGACATGCATGTTTCTTACTTAGCCTAGACTCGTCAGTATAGCCTGGCGATGTAACTGTGAAGAGCAACTGGGTGGTATATTTATAGTAGTTTCGAAATATGGTATATTTATGTTTTCGGACCCACAAAAGCATAATATTAATTAATAGTAAATTATAAGAAATTCAATAGCTCAACTTCTTAAAAGCTTGACGTCTCGAAATTGTCGTTCCCGCTATACATTCATTGCAGTTTGAACGTACCAGCTCATCTATTTATAGATACATCATCTGCTCACCTGCTAGATATTTTATAAAAAGAGAATGTTGTTCGCGAGCGTTAAACTATCTTACGTTACGTTCACTCTTACCTAATAAGCAAATAAAAAGTATAGATGTAATATTACGATTTTGCAACTTTATTATAATGTCAGAAGCTTCTATATCACTTTTTTGTTGTGATCACTGCAAGGCGGTCCTAAGAATCCAATGAACTACTGCAGTAAGGGCAGTGTTTCAAATCGCTGCCGGTGTGCAATGTGGTGCCCGTCCATTGACAACTTTGACATTTGTTATGTGTCGCCGAGTTGTTAAGCGCAGGGCATGGATGTTTCACCAGGAGTCAAACAGATTGAGTCAGTCAGGCCTGGCAAGAGGGGGGCTGGAGTGAAACTCCCCGAGCCCGGGGTCTAAAGGGGAGGAGGTGCGTTTGAAAGGGCCGCGGAAATGGTAGATTCTATCAATATTTCAACGTTTTCACATTGTTGTTGTATACCAGTTTCATCATTACTTTAGTAGGGTTTCGTTGCTCTTCAGGTCCCGGTTTTCAGATTTTCATGGAATTCCTCATGACGGCCCATTTTTCAACCCATTACTCCCCTCGTTTTAATTATCTTGGAAACGAAATTATCCGGTGTAATGAACTCAGAGTTCTACAAGGTTCCCTCATAAATCCTCACGCTGCAACCCATTGTTTTCACGTATTTGCTAGTCTGCACTCGACATAATTATTTAAATAAGTGTCTATGTACTTACTGATGTCGCAGATGCTGGCTCTGGTAGCTTTTATAACCTCCATTGTGAATTTGGAAATTTACTTTCTAATCCACAAGATAGAAGCCTATATACAAATACGCAATTGAAAACTTTGAAAAAATCTTGTCTACACACTTTCTGATTGCCAAGCAGTCTATAATCTACAATGCCGATGACGTTATATGCTCTCTTACGAATGTCTTTTTTACTTCCGAATTCCAAACTGCGCGCGTCGTTCAGATTTCGAGGTATAGCGCCTGTGTTTGGATCAGTAAGGATCTCCGACCGAATTAATTGACAAACATAGCTCTCTGCATCGAACAATCATAGCACCACTATGTAGGAAACGACCGTGTCAAATATTTATTTGCCAATTCAAAAAATGCAAGCCATTATGGATGTAATATTACGTAAACCGAAACGCGAAATTTGCATATTGATCATAAACCGGTCCAAAACCCCGCTAAATATAATAACGGTATCATCATAAAGTAACGAATATAGTTTAAGGTATCACATGGTTGTAAGAAGTCCAGCTAGAGTAGCAAACAGTGAAAATGGGATCTAGTTGCTTCAATAACTGGATTTAACTGTATTTTTTACTGTTTGGTGTGGTTTTACAACTAATTTTAGCATTGGATTGAGATGAGACTGTGCTATTCCGCTGATACAAAACAATCACGAAGGAGAGGTCGAGTTATAATTTTGTGATATTGCGCTTCACAGGCTGTGTGGGCTTCATAAACTTCATAAATATTTAAAAAATGAACAAGGAATCAAGAAACTTCAAGTACAGGTATTAGTGAAACTCTGTAGTCGTTTGATCTTAGCAGGCCCATATTACTAGTGGTGCCACTCAGTTTTAAAAGTAAAGCTATAGTGATGAATTCAGACCAACATGTGGTAAATAAGAAAATTACATCTTTTTTTATATTATTAAATCAATTGCAATGAATATGATTTGTACTGCAAAGGCTTGGTTGACGGCGAATTATGTGAATAAATAAGGTTATGGATATTTCGAACAAACAAGGTCTTGTCACCTCTAGTTGTAGGACTTCGCTGGAAAAATCCAGGACGTAGATCGAGTTGCACGCCGTAAATGGGTGTGTCCTGTTTTGCTTTTCAAGCCCGTCTTAACCTTTCACTTCGCTACTGTTGTCACTACTATCGACTACTTCGTGTATTTTGCGATTATAATGAATTACGGTGTAGGAGAATAGAATTGTTTATCAATAAATTGCAGTTAGTCCTAAGAGAACAGCTGTAATTTGATTAGCGTAGTTGTTTACTAGTGCTTTTGTAGTAGCATTAGGCTTCAGTCCACGAATAGGCGCTATTCAGCTGATTCGGCACCATTATAAAGCTGAGTGCCATTTTAAGTTTTTGAGTGAACTTAAATCTAATCTGCATCTGCTTAAAGCATCCCTTTAGCATCCTATTGGCTGGTAGATTTCTCGCCTCCCTGTTTCATAGCTGTTGGTGTTCAGTTGCTCTTGCCACAAAGGACGAAACAGCTCCATTTTTCACACACGACCAGCTCTCTCATTTTCATTGATTTCTGTAGGACCGGGCACCTCAGCTGGCGTCATTAAAACGCAGTCCCACACTTCAAAGGTAAGCTATTGCTTTCTAAGTCCAAGGACTCCGGCGTAATCAAACTGATGATCCTGTGGGCTTAATACAACAAAAAGGCATGTCATGCCAATAATTCCCTATCTGTAATAAGATATCAAGGGAAATTAAAGAAATAAAACCAACAAGAGGACTTCATCTGAGGCATAGAGTCGAAGTCCGAGCAGACTATAGAAACGAGTATTTCAGGAGAAACTAAATGCAGTAGGTTAGTGTAAACGAGACTCGATTTTATGAAAACGGAAAAATGCTCAAATGTAGCACAAAGCACTCGTTTGTGGATGTTTTCCATACAATCAGATACTTTTGTCGGAATTGTTTCAAACGTTTCTAGCCGTGGAATTCTGACCAAACTTGGAAAAAATGATTGAAATCTAAAACTTTGAAATGCATCAAACTATGATGTACTATGTTCATCATCAAGTCGGAAGTACCATAAAAAATCCACAGCTGTGTCTTGATTGAGATTGTGTGAACAATCGTTTATGTCTGACAAGTTTGGAGGATTAACAGTGTTCAAATATTTATAGATACCAGAACGTCTAATCACCGTTAAAATAGTTGAGATACTTAAATTCTATAGTGTTATAAGGTCAATATGAATAGAAATTGATCATCTTTGTGCCTTTGTGAGAGGTTATCTATAAAAAATATGTGAATTTTTGTGGACACACATTGTATGTACATTATGTGCCACTTACTTCTGCTACGGTTCCCTTCCGCAATATTCTTATTTAAACATATGTCGTGGCTACACTGTAATTTATAGGTGTCGTTTTACGAGACGCCTATACCTGTTGCATAAAACGAGCGCACTTTATCAAATGTTCGTTGACTTGTACTTCACTTGATACAACATTTCGATTAGGCAATCATTGTAATGTCTCTATAATTTATTGTAGAAGTTTTTGAGATATACAAAGCAGTACCTGTCTGTCTATCTCATATTCCATATAATCAAATCAAGGCTGAATAGACAGTCATATTATAAGCCATTAGTGCAGCAGCATGAATTACTTACTAAATGGAGCAGTTACCCCATACTTCATAAGCATTCATATAATCGAATTTTCAGAATACGAGCAGTTATAAACACTACTGCCCTGTAAAGATATTAGACTAATTATAAGTCTTTTAATCTTTTATTGTAAATTCTATAAGTAAATTAGTTATATAATTATGCTTTGCTACGGAAAAGAATCATCAGTCGTCAACTTCTAACGTCATACATGTAATCGCTGTTGTTTACGAAAATCAAATTATATAAAGTGTATGCTCCCCACTATGCATCAGACCTGCTATAGACATGCATGTTTCGTCTTCAGCCTAGACTCGTCACAGAATTATAGAACGTTTACACATGTTTTTCAGAGTGATATTTTTTTAATTTATTGCAATTTTTGTGCTTTCCCGATCTATTTAGGGTGTAGTGAATACATTTATTATGTCATTTTGAAATGTGCCAAACAATATTTTGACTGTTTCTCGCAGTTTGGGTCGTTTAGACGTACTAAAACTTTTACTTTTTCCATACTACAGCAACCACTACATATATTTTCATGATGATTAAATGTGAAAATATCATAGCATACCTAGACTATCATCAAAATCTTTGGTCAAAGAACGAATTACTTCATAAAGTGTCAAATTCAATTTCTATCCAATCTTCAAATTTGTGATCGTTTGAAAGCAAAGTAAAAAAAATAAGGTCAACAGTTTTGACATTTTATTTCTGTATTTTGAGAAGGCATACTAAAAGAAGATATGAAAAGTGAGCAAAATGTAGTAAAAACTTATTTTTTGTTTTCCATGAATTCAAATTTTGAATCTACGAATCTACCTGACAACTTGACTCCATGTTTGTATATATTTATATATTTAAATAATTGTGATGCTTTCATGCTTATATAATGAACATATTACAATCGATCTAATTGAAAGTAAAACAACAGAGATATCGATCTCATTACTGCCATTGTTGCTTATGATTGTCTAATAGTTTTTCGCTTCCATGCATCTATGCTTAGATTGCATGCTGCATGTATTCAGGTAGTGATTATTACTCCTACTTCGAGATCGTATCGTGATTCTAGTTTTTAATTCGATCTCACTTGCATGTAACATTTTAATTTGGAAATTTACTGGTACGTATTCAGAGTGTGGAGTACACGATGTAAACAATCAGATATGACCAGATAGACTCAAATTTAACTGCTACCCAGACGAGAAAACATTTGGGATCAGTGAGATTTGATCCCACATCTTGACATTCCATCACAGCGCATTTTCCAATTAATCTATGAAGTAACTGTAAAGTTGTCTTTCAAATGCCCCATGGAAGATATAGGTACCCAACACTCGACATATAGCGACAATTAGTAACAGTTGCAGCAGATCGATGATCGCTATGTCCCGCTCACCAGACAGTGTCTTCACTGTTAAAAAACAGAGATCAGAGATTCACCTGACGCAACTTTAAATACTTGTCGCTAGATGTCGGGTATTTTCCAGTTTGAAACTACAGACAAAGATCGCCTAACGGTAGAATAGAACCTATACCTCTTACAGCGCATTCGTAAAAAATATGGCTGCAGTGTATATTAATTGTACAATGGGTTGTGATGTAATCAGGAGAATTATCGAAAAAATTAGAGAAGTGTCAGACAAATATCCTGACAAGCAAATCGCATCTATCAGCATTGAAGCTGGAGAGACTTGAGTAATTTTCCATCAAACTTCTGGAAATGAACATCAACAATAATCTGTCCTGGAACGATCATGTTGTCTTCATTACTAGGTCGGAGCCAAATGGTCGAGGGAGACCACAACAACTCTAACGAGCCTCTTTCAAAAGTCATTCCCATGGAACTCTCAGCGTTAAGGAATTGGCCCCCGCACTCAGGGAGGTTGGTTCCTCGATAGTCACAATTTACAGCATTTTAAGGACAATTCGAATAGTCATGAGTGCGATAGTCTTTGCTTTATATTATCTATAAAATATACTCACATAGCACATATTACTGGAGTATAATTAGGATGTTATACAGGGACTTCGATCTTGCATTTTGCTAACGGAGATAACGAGTTTGCATTTTATCATGAATGTCAGTTGCTGTTTTTCTGCTGTATCATCTAATGTAGGAATGGAAACATATTATACAAGTGAAGTGCAAGAGCTGATCAATAATTTTTTGAATTAATTGACATTTAGGCTTATATCCAATAGGTCGATTATGCAAAGGTGGGACTTAACACTTTACATGGCTGCAATGTCAAGTATTTAACGTTCTGGCATCCATTAGTTGCTTCAGTGTTAGAATAATTTACTATTATGTCACATAGCGAATAAAGATTTGATCTGGATTGTCAAGCTGTTGTTGCTTTAAATTGCATTAAAACATTTTGAAACTAATGAAAGATCTTAAATCTGAAATGATTAATGGGAATTACTAAAATTTCGAGTTTTCCAAAATTTCTAAGATTTCCAAATCTGACTTCAATTTGATTAAAATCTTTCGATCGATGAGAGATCAATATTATACTTTGGTAATTATTTATCCTAATTTATTTTTGCTGGACAGACACAGTGGATATGTCGTTACATGAGCAACATACTGTTGTTATATGGATATATTCGGTATGACTCTGCTGCCACTGGATCGATATCTTGAAAAGTACGGAGTAGTACCAGGAATAAAAAATTTTATATGAAAAGATAACACATTCTACCAACACTTGATTTTTTCACGTCTCCCCCTCCCTGCCAGCCCTACAAACACAATTTTTGGCACTCATCAATTTTTTAAAAATTATCAGGGGTCTCTGGAACGTCCAAAAATCAAGTTAGTTTTTTGAAAACAAATCCACCGCCAGTGAACGTTCAAATTCAAAAATTACTTTCTGAGATACAGAGTGGTTAAGGATTACAGAATACAGCCAGACCGAGTGACGTGGTTTTTCGAGATGTAACGTCAAGACAATTTTTCGCGATCATAATATTTCGTTGTCAATTCGCCCTGCAAATAAAAACAAATCTAAATGTGCCATACCAGTTTGACTGCAATGTTAGTAAGAGAGACATTCTTTGCTGAAATGAATAAGTGTACATAAATTTCACAATCTAATTCAATTGTAATCAGAGTCATAAGATACAATTGCTACAGTTTAAGCACAAACCTTAACGGTTCAGTGGATGTTTCGATTGGTGCTGAAGTAAGGATCTGGAAGTGGGCAATTTATTATTTCAGTATGATTTGCATAATTGTGTGCCGAGAACCAAGACTGGGTGTGTCGGGAGTTTGTCATAGTCCAACTCATTCAGTATAGAATTATTTTGCAAATCATACAATCTACATGTAGTGACCTAAGGCTCAAAATATGTAATGATGTGTAAATAAAATGCTTACACGAACTCCATATTTTGATGAGATACTTTCCTGTGTTATTCTATGAGTAAGTTGACATTTCATTTAAAATCATTTTTCTCTTACCTAGATTCTGTATTTACTGGATTATAACGATAGACATTAATATTTTTAATCATATAGAGATTTATAAAACTATAGTGTAATGAACTGTAACGTTACTTCCTATGTTTGGCAAGGTCATTTATCGATACAATCGGATTGAAAAATATCAATTCAGATGTTGGGAACTGTATCATAACCAATGATACAAAAATATGGTCTAAAAACGAATCAACAAATGCACAATTTTAACTGTTTTAAAAAAAGGTTTTATTCTATTGAGTATGTAAATTGCAAATATATTGGAATAATTATTTTTTCATTAGAAAACACTAATTGATCTACAATGTTGAATAGTAGGTTGTATTTTACGTGTTATAACGTGGTATAAGATCGTGAATTTTCATCGACTAACATACCGAAAACACTTCAGCATGGTTAAGTAAAATATGTCGGTGTTAGTAACAGCGGTCGACTTGTAGTCAGCTGGTTTGTAACGGTACTGCATTAGATATATTCGTAGAATATCCTTGACAAGGCCGTCGAGGTGCGGGCGGCTTCAGCTTCACCTCCTCTCCTCTTGCCCCCTTCCTTCAGCACACGGCCCCCCACATCCCCCTTCGGCGCAATTCACCAGTGCCCGCGTGCGCTGCCATTCGATTTCTAATCCTAAGGCCGAGCGAGAACGCTTACAAAACTTTGGCGGATGCAATTGCATATTTTAACGCTAGGCTGGTGCAAATTCTGTACCACAACATGATACAATATTGAACACATGATAATTATATCTCTAATAGGGATGGGCCAATTCGTAACTGCTTTTTTGATGAAGCAGCTTGGAGCTGCTTCTTAAATGTCTGTAAAGATGCTTACGGAAAGCAGTATTTCAAGGGACCGAACCGTTCCGAATATTCTGCGACGCTGTGACTGCGCGTCAACCTAACTGTTGACTGGTGGGTGCCTACTGGACAATAGCATCCTGGGATGTTCGCCGCCGTAGTTCGTTCGCTGCTTTTTTGAAGCAGAAATTGTCGTAAATGCCGTGCTCCGTGATAATAAAAAAGCAGTTTAACGGTTACTTATTTGGCTTAGGTTAGGTGGTTTGCGTTAGCAATATGAATAAGTACCAAATTTGCTGTATTTCATCGTATCATATTATCAAGTAGGCTCAGCAAATAGATGGGAAGAATTTTATGTGTGTTTTAAATTGGGCGAGTCGCATGAAAATAAACCTTTTCACGCTTAGGCTGCAGCTAAAATAAATAATTTTATTGCATGTGCTCTGTAATACTGCCTATTTATGTATCCGAATACAGAAAACAAAGCAACACTTTAATTTATTGGGTATTTTGGAGGTAAGATATAAATAAAGAAAAGTAAGGTTATCACATTACGATCATTAAGTGTACGGAATTGCCGAGGTTTATGCTGCGTAATATTTGTTCGGCTTTTTGATTGATACTATAAATTATATTGTGATTTATAATATTGTATGTATTTTCATTCGCAACTGAAACAATGTTTCCATATGGATAAGTACACAAAAGCTGTTATTCGGAAAAAGCAGGAGCTGCTTCAAATGCTTTTCCAAATATATAGTTTTGCCCATCCCTAATCTCTAAGCAATCTTGTATGGATATTTTCAGCTGTTCATCAACTACTCAACGCATCTATAAATCATTTCCCACCGAGCCTTTGTGAGCATAGTCTGTCTTATTGTCATCATTATGGCTCTTGCTTGGATAGTGAATTTGAAATTTGGAAAGATAATTAATTCCAGAGTGGAATCGAAATGGAATTCAATTCACTCCGGCAGGAATTCAGACATTTCGATTCGATTCGATTCACATTCCTGATTTCCTTGACCTCTCCATACTTTCAAAGAACGTGAATATCCCTAGCAGAAGTCAGGCGCGTATTCAGGGTTAACCTATGGGAAGGGTAATGCTCTCTTTAAAATGGGGGAGGGGGGAAGATCACCGCGGATGAAAATTGAAAATTTGTAAAATCTCAAGATCCTTCTTTTGGGAGGCCACTTGCAATGTACATGTTTATGTGCGCATTTGAACAATTATTTACTGATGGCTCTGACAGTACTGTAATCAACCAAATGTTCACTGATTTATATGCCACCAGTTTCTTTGTAAACTTTTTTTGTTCATGGGGGGGTAATTACCCCCATTACCCCCCCCCCACCCAGATACGCGCCTGGCAGGAGTGGTTGTTTCCTGCATTTAAATTGCACTTGCACTTGACAGGTTTTCTGAATATCTATCGCAATTTTTGCCACCAAGTAATGTCACCAAATGTTGCTTGGATGTCATCAAAATTTTGAAAGAAATATAGTTCCGTTGAAGATAGAAGGTGGCAAAAAAGTTTTATAATTTTAAATATGCCTCAAAATGGTTTCTGGCACTTTTTCAAGATTCTGTTCTCATACACACATATAAAAAATTATCAATTCAAGAATTTCGATATTCTTGTAAAGATATACTCACGACAAGAACGTCTGATCTTACTCTGAGACAATTTACTTGATAAGAAAATTATTATCAATTTGAACCAAGAAAAGTATATTTTCGAATTAAAAACATAACTGGCCATCTTAAGGGCAAACGCCCCACGGACCGTCCTTACAAGACACATGAATAGTATAATATCAATAAGGTTTAATCTTAGCAAGCTTGTCTACTAGGACCTAATCGATTATTCTATATATTAGCAAATAGCAAATGTGAAAAATATTGAATAGTTAAATGTTATCCAAATACACTCTATTGAAATTATTAAATATTGAAGACTTACTCAATTAGATAGCTTCACACGTTATATTCATATTGTTGATCTGCCTTAGTATAAAACGTTCTCAATTTGTACCACTATTCACAACAGCATGATGAATTATTATTGTATGTAGTTTATCTGACATAAATATGCCTCAATTCACTCATTTAATAATAGCAGATTCTGCATCGAACATTTTCATTAAGTGTAAGATTAACTGCAAAAGCTACAAGGTATTCTTGTTTTCATACTGCTATAATTTACTCATTCTGAAAGTTGTCAAAGCTTTCAAATTCATATAGTGGCATTCCTCATTAACGCTTTCATACAGATCCGTAGCTAATTTAATTTTCTGAATCAGATTGAATGATAATGATTATATACGGTTTGATAGCAACATACAATACACTAAGCGCAGATCATTTTCATGCCAGGACAATGTTACTGGCATCTGGAGTTCTAGACGGCGGCGCAGGATAGCCCGTACACAAAATCTTTGTCACAAGTTAACTCCAATAAAGCAGCATCCTTTTTCTTTTGTTGACACTTACGATTGCTTCGTTATCAGCGTTTTTCACCCCAATACTCTGACCATCTTCAAAGCCATCTATTGTCACTATCATCGATGCAGCAGGAAAAAATATTGCGTATGAAATGAAACCGTCTGACTTATCATATACTTTATTTGGGCGTTACGGTAGGATACACTTCTCATATCTAGAAACTCAAATTGTGTCTATGTACCGGACTATTAAGCACGTATTTATTTAAGTACAAAATATTACAGAAAGAAAAGGATTTAGTACATATAATATTATTCAGTTGTTTTAAGAAAATGGTATACAGGTAGTACGTACTGTGTATGTTCTAACGCTTTGGAAACTGTGCTCACAGAACATGAGCATACTCCATGAACTATTAAAGCGAGAAAATGTTCCCTCGAGAAAATAAATTCCCTTTACAATAGGTGGCTAGCACTAGGCTGGTCACATTTAAACTGGAGGAAGGCTATTAAACCGTTTACTTACCCGTAGGTTGAACAACAAACGCATTTTGATGTAATAGTGTATTTATTGACAAAGCTGTTTCTGTTATCCATGAAGCTATACCAAGACTTTGCATGAGTAAAATGTTCAAGGTACGGAAAAAGTACCAGCACCTTCGGATTTAGCAAAATGAAGATTGTATGTGGCATAGGTAATGCTTGTCTGTGTAAATGATTTCTGAATGAGTTGATGAAATAATCAAACTACTTATTGAAAAACACATTTTACAAAATGGAAAACGATATTTTCATAAACCACAAAATATTGGGATGAGTGTGTGTTCTATATATTTTTTTGCTGGACGTTAGTAGTACATTCTATTGACCATTGGTACACAAACCGTTGTGAGAATACCATAAAGCAGGTATGTACATTGTACATGGGCTAGCTGGGTACGACTCTGATGTCAATATCCGACATTCCAGTATCGAAGTGGATGAATACGGGCTTTTTAATACGCTTGCATTTATTTATCGAGTTCTAAATGGATCGATAAAGTAAATAATATACTGTCGCACGTTCTGTCACTTATTAACCTATTCGCCAATGAATTGAAACATTTTTATGTTTCTGCAAACACCATTATGAGCAACGTTCTCTGACGTTAAAAACCCAAAGTGCTCTCTTAAGTAACTGTTAAAATGAGAACGACAGCCGTAATTTAGGGTCATTTAAAATTGTTGTTATTTGTAAGCTGCTTAATATTAAACGTACGCATTTTCCTTGAAAACAAATAAACGTGTAGTAAAACTTGATCATGGTTGTTCTGGAATGGCATTGAGGTTCCCATTCACTAAAGTGTCCATGTGTGGTTGTCTCCATGATCTCTTATCCACGAGTTTTATCTAGTCAATTATTAAAATCACGTATCATCCTTGTTCTCATAAACATACAATAAGTACATCATATTCTTTATAAATACCTAGTGTTTCACTTCACACGCCAATTGGTATTGAGATATTAAATTTCTCTAATTTCTTTCCTAAGTTGCTGTCATCTGACTTAATTGTGAGTACTTTTCAAACATAGAGGATGTTCACTCATTTGCCTTCTAAACAGATGAACATAAGCCAAAAAAATGTTTACAAGTGGTATAAACTATTCCAAGGATGCCGAACCTCGCTCTGGACGCCCCAGCACGGTTTGGGGAATCGTCGAATTACCATTAGAGAAATTGCTGATGATATCGGCATCTCGTTTGGTTTGTGCTAAGCAATTTTAACGGGTGTTTTGGACACGAGACGTCCGAATTTGTGGAAGAGCAAAAATTGGCTTTTGCACCATGATAACGCCCCTGCTCACACATCGTTGCTTGTGCGCGAATTTTTGGCTAAAACCAACACACTAATGATGCCGCAAGCACCGTATTCTCCAGACCTAGCCCCCTGTGACTTCTTCTTGTTCCGGAAACTGAAGAGGCCCATGAAAGGACGGCGTTTTGCAACGATTGAGGAGATAAAGACGGCATCGAAGGAGAAGCTGAGCAAGATCACAAAAAATAATATTTTGAAATGCTTTGAAGATTGGAAAAAGCGTTGTCACAAGTGCATTATATCTGAGGGGGATTACTTTGAAGGGGACAAAATATAAATTGATGAATAAATAAATATTCTTTGAGAAAAATGAAAATGCACCTTAATGTTTTGATCACACCGTATATGCGCCGACGCCGACGGCTGTAATAATTTTGCTTAGGTTTTAGGCAGCCCGGTGTAGCATGAATGACTGCCTTGCCCCGGCACGGTGTAACCCGAATCATTTTTTAGTCAGGTCTCATGCTTTTGGGGGATATCATGATATTGTGCTGCTTGAATTACGAAGACTGGGAAACATACAAGGCGGTATAAATTTATTTTGCTTCCCTGGAAATACTTAAAAATGATAAACGTCGAAAAAGTATCTTTGTATTCATTTGATTGAAACATATTAGCTAGTATATGAGAGTAACATTTTTGCGTACTTTTTTCAGTCACCATATCACCATTGCCAAACTTTTTCCTTTTCAGACAGTACTAATAGCAACCGAATTATATTTTATTATTTTCAATAAATTATCTTTCAAGTGTTGATATATACATACCATAATGAGCAAAATCACCATCTTACTAATAATGTCTCTATTCTATCGACTGTTGCCACATTTTAACATCAATCTTGGCCGCGTAGTTCCTCATTTCACTTTTAGTTGCCGCCGATGTACCTACGTTTGAAATCGCCAGGCTTTGGTGAACGCAACAAAAACTTAAGTCATTTCGAAGAAATATGCGGAATGAAATAACGTGAATCACGAGTTGTTGGGTATTGAGGAATGAAATGAAGGAAAAGTGCAATCCTCATCGCATCTGCGGTGTACTCAGATGAAAGTTATGCGTCTTGAAAGCAGTGGTGGCGCTGGAAAATTAGAATTGGAAATAACTCAAAAAATGGCGTCAAGCAGGTTAACGCTATACTTCCCACGCAATGGTGATAGTTTCTGAAAAAAGATTTGGCTCGCATTTTGGAACTGTTGATGGAAAAACATTCGTATTTTCAAAATATACAATGTTTCCTAAAATATTCCCATAATTTACAAAACACACTTCAAGTGAATTCTTCTAATATCCGATCAAAATCTCCAACCATTTGATATCAGTCCAAGTGAAATACAGGGTCAACCTATTTAACGTATCCATTTTTTAAAGGTTAAATAGCCTTCTTGTTATGATCGATGTTCAAAACGTGTAATCTGAAATCATAGTAGTATTTACTAAAACAGAAGCGTAGCAAATCAGCCAAATTTGTAAGAAAGTGTACTGCCCTTAAAATGCTGTACAACTAATTTGAAGGTTAACATTTGATTCAAGCATTCTAGTTGGAAAATTCGTATTAAGTCGCAGAAAAGAAATCTGGAGTTCTAGACCACTATGGCCGAAAAATCTACAGTATAATCACGCTAAACCACCTTACATGGCATCATCTTCGATTAATTCAAGTATTACTGAGATCGATACTATCATGATCCGGATATTCGTTATGATCATCAGATCTAGATCAGATATTCGTTATCCCAATCCTAGATCTGGATCTGAAATCATACCGAATACAAGATTCAAATCTGGTTCCTATATTCAAAGCCGGATACGGATACATCCAGAACTGGTTATTTTTTTAAGGATCCGTCAAAAGTTTGGATCCGGTCACTAATAAAAAGTTCCATAACTTAGGTATTAAAAAGATGCCAAATTCAAAGTTGATCAAAATCCAAATTACGGTCTCCTCCTATCTTGGGTTATGGAATATATATACATTTGCAATGAGTGTCAGCTGTGCACATTGGGCAATGAATGGTCACAAAAATTTGTACAAAAACTACAAGGATTTAATATATACAAATGAAACTAAAACATTAACTGGTTCACCACACATTGTGAAAGAAACAGAAAGTGATACGGATTTATGTAACATGTAACTGTTATAATATCTAATTATTGCACAAAAGCGGTGTGTAGCATGTGTATCAAGTGATAAGGTGGAATAGATTAATCGTTAGAATTCAGTCTTCATGCTCCAGTTTGGAAATGCAAATCTATGAAGCCGTTGGAAAGAATTTTTCATCGATTGTTTTGACAACAATTCCATAGTTGGCTGGATATCATAAAAAGCAATGTAATACGTCTAGCACTGCATTAAACTTTCTCGCAAAATTCAGTGGCGCATTTCCTAGGGCAAATAATTTCTTAGTTTATTCAGAAACATGAACAACATGCTATATGTTTGACATCGGACCTAATGAAGGCTAAGTGCTATCCTTTGGTTGTAAACCTTTCACTAATATAAATTACAGAATTATAATAGAAGAACAGGTCAGAATTATTCTATATTACAAAAATATTTTTATATTTCTTCCCACAATTTTTAGCTGTGTCAATATTGCGTCTTGGCTTTCATACCTTCTATAATTTTAATTTAGATATCCATACATGTTTTCATCGAATCCTGCCTGGTGTTTCTCTAACAATATTTACAAAGCATAAATGACAATTAAAAAAATGTAATTAGACGTATTAATTATTTCAGGTTGAAACATAGCAGGTTACAACTGTGAATGTTGAAGGATGTGAATTATCCAGCTTCTTCTCCTTCATCTGCTCATATTCGTTTGAGGCAAAATTGCATATCTATCCATCATATTTCTTACGTAACAAAGCGAGCAATCATGCAATTACATCTTTAAATGGCAATATATTATATAGATATACCACTATCGAAATATCTGTTACACTTGAATAGAATATTCAACTCTTTGTAGTGCCCCGCAGTTATCTTGCGAATGGTCGGTTGTAAAATCCTTAACAATACACAGAACAATGTACTTCGCCATAACAATAAAGAAGTTGCTTTCTGACATTTCACTTATCGCAATATTAATCATGTATCATAATCTGTTGGTATTGATTGTTTTTGACAGACATGGCAATCTATTCATGCATCCAAATTTTGCACGTGATGGAATTTCATAATGAAGATTGTATTTTGTCAACAGTAAAAAGGTACATGAGTAACATTTGAGTGTAAACGAATTTGTTTCTAATATTGCGAGTACAGCTACGTCAATGAAATATTGTGGAAATTTTCTTTTAGGTTTCAATATAAGACTCCTCGATCTTTTGAATTTAAATATCATAGTTACACTAAGGCAACTTCAGGATAGAGTGAGAGAGAGAGAGTTATTAATTTTTAGCGCAATACCCCAATATCTATAAAAGCATGTAGTTTGTTATCTTGACATTAATTTGTTCCATGAACGAAAACACCGAGGAACTGATTCTTGCAAAGTTTGCGATTTGCCAATTAGGGAATGATACGCAGTTTTAAATTATACCTCTTCGATAAAACATTACTGCGAATATGAATTTCCTCTCGTGGTAAAAAACTCAAGAAACAAAAGAAACACTTTCACTGCTGACGTCGAGGTCGTGCAAAGTTGGCGTTAATCAGCGGCGTACAAATGCAATGATATGGTAGAAGACAAAAAAATTGTGATTTTAATTTTATTGAATTCATTCTATTATTCAGAAAACATGAGGTGATCATAGGAATATTTAGTACAGAAAACTACATACACAAATTTTTCCCTTGAGCTTAAGCAAGTATAGTATTGTGCTAGTAAACATTTTCGAGATCGACCTTTTTTTACGTCGGTCGGTCTGTCGTCATTCCTGATACAATTTTCGATGAAAATGCTATGCCGTATTAAGAAATAATTTCTTCCCTGAAAATGGTCTTAAAGGCGGTAGAATAATTAACAAAGACGTATTAAAAAAGTTTAAAGCTTCTTCTTGTGTTGCTCGATTCTCCAAATAATAAATTTTGGACGTAGTTAAATAATTTTTTTTGTATGGGGGATTCAAAAGTATTTCTATCTCTATCTTCACATATTACATAAGTTTGTTGCTGATTTAGGGTAGTAAAAAAAGTTTCGCGAGGCCCAATTTCTTTACGTTCCTAATTTGATTTGTAAGCATCATATCCAATCCAGTAGTTCAAATGTGGGCTTGTTACGACCAAACTTTTCCGAATTTTGAGTACTCCTGTCCTTACAGAGTACATATACAGACTGGAGCATCGAATAAAGGTTTCAGGTCTGCCTACATTCTAAAGATGTTACAATGGTTAATATTTGATCAAGCTGTAATAACACCAGACAAGCATCCTCACCAGGTAGACTCACAAGGCAAAACAATAATTAAAAACAACCCTCTCTATTGGTTTTGTCTTGTTTCGTGTAGATGATATACATTTTTTATTGTAGGTGTGCCTACTTGTTTGCGATATGACACAAAGACATTGACTGCCCTGAAAATGGTCTAATATAGGCCGAAAGGTCGGCAAAGCGGTAAAAGACACTGCTACCTTTTTTGACCTAACCTCAATAATCTGTTTTCTGGAATATTACCATATCTTTTGTATGGTATACCTCTATTTTCTAGATTCTGGGATGCCACTGAGAGACACCGCTAGGCTCAGGCTGCGCCGACACAATATGCCTTCGGCTGGTGTCCGCAGTAGGCCTTGACATTTTTCAGACGCACGTTTGTTCGCAAAACCAAACGACAATCACCGCCAATATGTTACTAGTGGATTTTTTCTTTCGTTCCCGAGCAAAGGCGAGCAGAACCACTGCTTGTGGTAATTAATACATAATACGATCAATAATTATAGATTTGTTTCTAGGGCCCATTCTTGGCTATCGAACAGTTATGCAACGTCATTGTCATTGGCTGAAACGAGTATTCATTTAGATAGATAGGCTAGAAGGTATTGCAATATTGGCGTGTGGTGGTGGTGCTGCTTCATTTTCGATTTCTTGTACTCATTTATCGGCATATTCAATGATTCATAATTAAAACAAGATCCACTTAAGTTTGATTGATCCGAATGTGTTGGAGCAATTCCCGAAACAATTATCAATCTATACATGCATTTATATTCTCCCAAAACTCATCTATCATTCTGATTTAATTGTGCTAGTTCCAGACGGTAGTGCACTTCGCTCTATCAAAAAAAAATTTAATCAAGTAGATCGACTGATTACTCCCCATGCATTTATGCTTCTTTATAGGGAACAGCGATACCGTATCCAAACTAGCTAAAATATCATCCGTAATAATACAGTTAAATATAATTTTATAGTGTTTATAGTCTCTGGTAGTGTGGTAGCGTAAAAAAGTGATTGAAAGTCGCTAACTAGGCTCACTCCACAGTAATTGTGAAACCGTTTTATCCATCCATATGCATGGAATGATTATCAGAGCTTGGCAAGTTATCTGCATAACCTGCCAAGCCAATACCTGATAATCATCCATCCTTAAAATACGGAGCTTCATTCATGAACAGGTTACGATACCTTCATACATAACCTCTACTATATTTTCGAGGACAGAACGTGAATCAAGCCTCTAGGTACGGCTGGTATCGCTATTAGGGTAAACATAGAGCAATGGAACTTTTTAAACTTGTCCTGTGGTTGTCTCTGGTTCATTACATTCATTATTGCCTTGGAATCACACTACTGTATGCTTCGTTTTCTCATAGCTAGCACTGTTCTTCTGAAGGCAGTCAAATTTCAATTTATTGTAGTTTACATTTATATTTTTCATATTTTGTAGTTTGAAAAAGGATGCCAAGGCAGTCGAATCATTAATCTTGACATCTCAGCCAAGCCCAGACTTTTTAGTCAAGCGACATCGCTTAGCCAACTTTTGGTTTCCTCTACAATGTGTGTGTAATGCGATTATTTGTAATTCTATCCGATCTAATGTTCCAAGGGTTGCAGCATTCTTCTTGCTGATTCACCTGTTAGTTTCGAACATTGGCCAGTGAGTAATTCGTCTTTACACCCTTGTCTAGCATTACAATCGCAGCCTACTACGTATAGTGCACACTCACAGCAGCCTCATTAGGTTTTCATCATCGTCGTCCATCGGTTTATTGAGTCATCAGACTGGGCTGCTGTTGGTGCAATTGCCGACTCGCAGTGTCTCATTCATTCTATTTGTCATTCATCGTATAAAGAGAAACAGCTGGAATTATTCGAATTCCTTAGTACGACAGGTGCCCGACAGGTCATTGTGAAAGCGCAGCATGTCTTATATGGATGACCGAATGTACGCATCGTGCGTAGGAAAGGCTTCATCATTACAGGAGGGCACACAAAGCAAACCTAAACTTACTTATAGAATCCGAGACCACAAAAATTATATAGCAGAAAATAACATCAAAATCCCCAAGTAAAGCATGACTGTCTTTCCAATCTATGAGTAAACTGTAACCCAGTTCGGTTAAATTTGCCCCAAGGAAAAGTCTAATCAATACGTAAGTTTCTTCATGGACTGTTTTTGGATCCTAAATAACGGAATATGTAATAAATGTGATCTTGGGAGTATATGCTGTATGTTTCGCTTCACTCGATGCGTCTTTGATATGTTTGTTAATTTATCAATAACGCAACTGTATTCCAGTCGTTCATTATATTTCACACTAAGGTTTTTTTAAAACAAATTTTTTTTTCTGGAAACATCAAAAAAACAATATCGATATAGGCATATGTTTCATCTTTTGTAACTCGATGAAGGCTGCCAAGGCAGTCGAAATGTTAGTAAAATTATTTCATCAGTCACATGTGGATTTAAGTAATGCATTTGACTCCATCCTTATTTCCGTCATGGAAAAGGGTCAAACCACTACCATCTCGAGAGACCTTACTTTGAAAACAGAATCATGCTGTTCAAAGTAATGAGAACATTGAGATGGCCAGAAGAGCTGCATGGCAAAGGCTAGATGAGGTCTACGGGCCCAACCTCATTACTTCATTACTTCATATTCATTGCTTTTGTTGGTGTCGATTGTGGCAGTGTACACGTCAGCGGTTCTGCATACCTGACAGATGTCAACATATCTGTTGATATTGATCTAGATATACCCTATAAGCTAGATAAGTAGAAAACGACTGGCCTGGCTACTGCCCGTAATGAATAGTTCTCAGTGAGGATTGGCCATGAATTGTCAAACAGACAACACCATCGAACCTTTTCAGTAATCAATTAATTACCTTTTGGCGACAAGTCGCAGTAATTAGCAACTCCAAAAATGATGACAAACACTCGTTGGCAAATCAAAATTGAATTTCATTGAAACCTGTCCGATCATCGCATTTGGAACGCAGTGTCGTGCACATTTGCACGTGTGGCTGGAGCCACAGTTGCCAGATTCATGGGATGTCACCCCTCCAGAAGAAGAAATAGAAACTTTCTATTGAATATTCGAGGTCACAATACCACCAGGAAGAAAAATAATGCAATACCGACCTCTTGTTATTGTACTCTAGGGATCAAACTATTTTGCACTTCTCAATTCGTTCACATCTCTATGTTCCATATTAGGCCCTTGCGACCGCCATTCTTGTACCCATAGAATCTCAAGAGTGAAATGACACCGGCTTCAAATACACACATACGCATGATTTTGCAGGTGTAGTTAGAGCATATTTATTGAAAAGAACTGAAGGTCCTTCCGTCTGAAAACGATTTGCAGGTTGATATCTATGACCCCTGAGACGCATTCGGCTCACAGTTCGTTACAAGATAGCTGACAGGGATTTTTGAATTACCTATGCTCCTTGATACACTACAATTGTGCGGTTTTGTGTGAAATTGTACAATAGTTTTTTCCAACTGCCATTAATGACAAGTGTCAGCAGCTAACAGCTAGGCAACACTTATCACTGAACAAGCCGTGATCCTAAAACTTTTGGCTGATGATAAAGAACATCTTGACACTTGACAGTACTATAACAGACCCACAGAACAGGCAATAACTAACAGAATAATGTTTTAGTGCAGTGGAAGCAACGAAAGCAAATTTCTCTATAGGGGTGCACTTGCGCAGTGATGTAAGCTATTAATTGTGCACAAAACTGCACGTAATGGTACAATCTGTAATATCACCACAGATGATACCTTTTTCTGTAAATAAGTTTGTTTATAATAGCTATTCATAACAGATTACCATAATATTTGCGCAGTAATTGGCGACGTATACATAATCAAGATATAAGGGTTGTTAAATAACATTGCCTGACAATGTCAAATTTTGTCATGAATTTCTTACACATGGTCATTTTATTAGCAACCTGCCATTATTTTCCTGGAATAATAAATAGTTGCTACGTGTCTCTTAATAGTGCAATAAATAAATCAGAGTTCATCTGTTTAGTAGCATATCAAATACGTCAAGAAAACCTGACCGCGCCCACTATAGTTATTCATTATTACTTAGACTCAATAAAAGTTCTTTCAATACATACGAGTATGTCATAATAATACATTCACCTCATTATTTTACTACATTGACTGCACCTTATCCTCTACGTCAGGGCTATACAACTGCAAGTGTAGGGTTGCATTCATTTTTTTTGTGTTTCATGGTTATTGAAAGAATCGTGAATATTTCGTATTTGAGGGGATTCAATTAGAGTTCGTGAAAAGTGTACGCCACTTCTTCCACTGTAATTTGTCTACTCATAGGCTGGCCATACATTCATGATTTCCTGATTTGATTTCCAAATTGGAAATTCGAGCATTCGAATGCACTCAAAAACACTGTAAAGTAAAAGTAAAATATCCAAATATAACAAAAGGAACGTCTGCGCTGAGTTGTCGTAATTCCAAATCCGTATATCTTATTCCAAATCAGAATCAGGAAACCATCCCTTACCTCCATCTTGTCTAGCTCTCCCTCGCTGTTGCCAACTAACCTTTAGCTGGCCATCTTTCATGCACTTAGGCTCTCTGCTAAGTCTTACATGAGCGTTTCGCATATCAAATTTTCAAATTACGGTATACATATATATAAAAACTCCGTTAGTGAAAGAATAAAGTTCACATTCAAAATGCCTGTAACGTGTGAAACGGCATCTTTGCACTGCCATGGGCCATGGATAGATCATATTAAGAGTTTCTACAGAAAAACAATAACGGAGTTAAAATAAATTTTTTCGTGATAATAGAGCAGACCCTCTGACTCCCAAGCTTAAATCAAAACGTGACTAAGAGGTGGAGAAATTCTATGCGTCTGAAAATTGTATTGGGCAAATTCGTCGAGTGCCACTGTTGCTTCTATGCTTACCCTATGTTGATAAATATAAGCTATTCTTAAGGTTGATGTGACAATCTCAAATACCTTACAATACATGGAAAAAAATACAATAATGTTTGAGCTCCAACTTAATTATTATTTGAAACTTCATAATAATAGCTTCAATACAGGCTAAAATAATGAAGTGGGATCCAATTATTACCACTTTGGCATTCGAGAGAGTTAATTTTTTTCTGTGAAAAAAACACGGTAACGTTTGAACTTTTGAAATTATAGTTACGATAAGTGAAAGTGGCTCTAAGAATAGGAGTAAAACTAGCATACTAGTTTTTTAAGACTGTAGACTGACATTCTATTTGAAAATATCAACGTGCAATATTTTCCGCGAAAAAAATTCATTAAGTATATATACATAATACCTAGCAGCTCGGTACCCATTATACTACTTCGTTATTAAAATACTGTAATAACAAGAATAATTTCTTAACCATTAAGCTTTAATTCGTTTTTTTAAATATCTAATATAAACATTACATAACAGATAGCTGTCACGGATAAAAAACTAGCAGATTAATAGCAATATCATTTAATCGTACCATTCATGTGTTATTTGTTTTAATAATTATATACGCATATTGGATCATTTATTTACTTTATCAATAATTTGAGGCTAGAAATGAAAATAACTTCTGACTTTTGTATGTAAATAATACGTGTATCTAATATTTTTATAGCCTGTAACTCGTTGCTGAGTCTTTTTTAAATACGAACCATAAATGCTGTAAGCAAGGTACGAGACTGTAACTGGTGAATTTCCTCAAATAAACCTTGAAGTTATACCTAGATGTCTTATATCAACTGGCGCTGATCATGGCAAAGGGTGAAAAGCCTCTACTTATTGGTGAAACACTCATTGAATGCTATATTTTCGGTAGGTTACTACAATTCATTATATTGAATAATGAACTCGATACCTGAATTCTGTTTGTCCTTGCCAAAGGTGGAGGTAGGATCGTCATACCCCTAAAAATTCTAATCCAGGATTTGTTTTCTTGATCTTTCATGACATATACGTAACGAAAAACCATGTCACCCATTTCCGTCGGTCTGTCTGTCTCGAAATCCTTGGCCGTATAACTCGTCAGGTCTTTTCGTATTTTGATGTAACTTTACCACTATTTTACTACTGCGGTAAGAATGAAAAAGCTTTACAGTTGAAAAATCGGTAACTGGCGGCGTAGTTGACGTCAAAAAATGATGAAAAGGATAAAAACGATTCAAACTCTCTTTTTATGACGTTTCCGAGGGCTTTTATCATTTTCCAAAATGTAACTCCATTTACATTTTATAGTGAAGTTTATTTATTCTTCATAAAGGCGTTACTTTGTTTCGATTCTATTTTAGCAACCACTACTACAATATATTACTGCATTTTTATTGAATAGAGATCATAAATGATTACGAAAGTAGTGTGATTTAGCTTCAAAAGAATAGTTTCAAGTATGTACATATATGTTATCGTAGTGCTGTATGTTACATGCAGTGGTATCAGTATATAGAAATTAAAAGATCGTTGATCCACATGAATTAAAGTTGCAGAAATATTGGAAATTATAATAATCTCGGATGAATATTTTGAGATTTCAAGAACGTAAAACAAATTGTTTTACAGTATTTTGAATATTTTTCAACTTTTACGCCAGAAGTTAAACAGTTGAAAAGCCCAATCCAAATCTCATTTTTTCAATGAATTCGTCGCAATTCCATACTTTTCAAAAATAAAACAGCATACCTACCAAATCCTTAATAGTCTTAATCCTTCCATTGTGTGGGAAGTACAGCGTCAACCACCTCTGGCTGTGGTCTAATGCACATAGCAAAAAGATGTAAAAATCGTGAGCGTTTTGATTACTATCTAGTCGCATACAGTCATGCACATGCGAAATGTGTTTATTGCACCTATAAACAACGGATGCTTGATTTCCATACAAATAGCGTGGATTATTATAACAACACCTTAATTCCAGTGGCACAACAGTTTTAAATATAAACTTCAACTATTGCATATACTTGAAGTTATCAAGGAAACTGCTTCTAGTGAAATTATCATGAAATTGTTTTGTTTTTCGTTCTAGTTTTTGAATATCATCTCTACTCTTATTCCATATCCTCTTTGTTAGTGTCATTTCTGACGTATGCTGCGGTGTTCTGTTTCATCGCGCTTTATCTGGAACCAGTGTTATCCCGTTAATGTCAATATTAAATTTAATTTCAAAGTTTGTTTTTC
This sequence comes from Bruchidius siliquastri, assembly GCA_949316355.1. NCBI lineage: Eukaryota > Metazoa > Arthropoda > Insecta > Coleoptera > Chrysomelidae > Bruchidius > Bruchidius siliquastri. The sequence goes on along the minus strand of OX438530.1, from coordinate 18,844,913 downwards.
ATTCTGTATTTTGTACTTCGATAATGGTAGTCGTCCTACATAGTTTTAGTTAGATAAGATAATTGTGATGATTTCCCTATTGTGTATCCTTAATTTTGGTTTTTTTCAATGATCCTTCCCAAGTTACAATAATACTGACCACCGCTCTAAAATATTCCAGTATAACGCAGTCAAAATTTCATGAACCACTCAAGTACTACGCCAAAACATGGTTAGAAACCCGAAAAACAAAAAAGAATTTTCCAGAATGTACATTTTAGATGCTGATGAAGTAACACACATTTTCACAAATGAAACTCTTTCTCTTTTAGTGGAGCGTTTCGATTTATATTTAAATCATCGTCAGACTATCAGATTTGACTGCTAACAGAAGCTGGTTTGCTAAAAAATATGCTTGAGATACTTCCAAAAAAAGATGATCTCCTTCGAATATTCTTAAAAATTGAACAAATATAAATAATAAAATTGTTTTGTTCAGCCATTGTTCTAGGATTCCATACTGTTAATTCCTTTACATATCTGTAATATGCTCTAATTTCAGCAAATATTAAAAAATCCAAAATTGTTTCTATAATGGCCGACATACGCTCAAGTTGTTAAATATGGCGAATTTTTCTGTTTTACCTAATATGAACTAACGATGAACCTATTTGGACTGGGTCTCCAAGTTTAGTCGTAAATGCGACCGAAGTACCAAACGTCCAATTCAGTTAAATTTGGCGTTCCATAACCCTACGAGAGTCATACTGAAAGTCTTTAGATATTCCTAATCTATACAAGTTTCAACAAGGTAGAGCACGCAGCTATTTTGTTTAAAGTTGTAAGTGCTTACACGCAAAGGCAGCGTTTGAATCGTTCAGTAGTTGCCTTGCCACGGTCTCGAATGCATCTAAGTGTTGGCAGAATTTTAACGTGAAAATGGAACCCGGTAGTCATGATTTTGTATGACTATAAAAAGGAACTTAAACAAGCGAAATGTCACTAAAGATTAGTGAGTTGCTTTGGGGACTCTGCCGCTTCTAGGGCTACAGTTTTTAATTGGTTTACTTAGTTTAAAAGGAGCCGGGTCTCACTCGATGATGAACCTCGCACAGGTTGGCCGCCCACTGCTGTTACTCCGGAATATATATAACCAAATGTGTTTCTGTAGTCTTCCAAGAACTATGCAGGAGCCGTCCAAAGACTGGTCTGCAAGGTATTCAATGGCACCATGACAACGCAGCCTCCCACAGCGCCGCTAGAACACTCGACTTTTTTGCTAAACAGGGTGTCAAACTGTTGCCCTCCCCACCTTATCCTCCGGACCTAGCTCCGAGCAACTTCTTCTTATTCCCTGAGATCAAAGAAAAGTTACGAGGTCGCCATTTCTCCACCGATGAAGAGGCAATCGCTGCATTTGAGGAAGAAATTACCAACCTTTCAAAAGAACGTTGGTCACAAGAATTTGACAAGTGGTTTTACCGAATGCGTAAATGTATTGAGGTAGGGGGAGAATATGATGAAAAATAGAATAAAGTTTTTTTTAAAAAACCTTGTAGTTTTTCTGTGTCTAAAAACTTTCAGCGTGACTCTCGCATATCAAATGTGAGAACGTCCGAACGTCGTCTTACGAACGCAATCGATCCGACGTCGTCTGTGGTAGTTTCGTGGTGGTAATGTAATCTTTTTCGGCTAACGTCAATGCATTGAATAAAAAAAAGTAGCATTACCTATCATTGGTTCAGACTACATCTTTTTCCAAATTTCATTAATATTGTTATTGGTATTATGCGATCACAAATATGCCATCGCACAGACAGAATGACAGACATCCCGATGGAAATGAGTCCCATGTGTTTGGTGAGATGTGATAGCCATAAATTCTCAAACGTATTATTTGTAATATGACTGCAAATATTCCACATCATATGCTTAGGATCCGCCGCTGTTGAATGTCATTTTCATATACATAGTGGTAATGTCATCCGCTATTCGCTCATCAGATTTGCACCTTTTTCATCTTTCTCACTTTTATGTGTCATGGTCAAACACCAGCTATGTTACGCCGGGAAAAACCATGTGTTCCAATGCAACTATCAGATGAAACTAAATATTTTTCCTTGTTTCGGTCTGAGGATTAACTATAGGTATTTAGGTATACCGTTGTTAGTACTGCAACCTTTCAGCTTTGATCTGAAAACTGCATGAAAAAAGATATACCTAGTGTTTCCAGGTAAGTAATACGACTTCTGAAGCTGGTTGGTATCTGCATTTATTTATATGACCCTTACTCAGTTAATTGTTTCAAATCTGTTTCAATTTTGCAGACAATGTAATATTTCCATTGGTCAAGAATTTTCTTTTAAAGACTTTGTCGCATACTGTATAGAATCTTACAACGCTGCAACAACCCTTTTTGTGTGTTTTATCACCATGTAAAACTCTTTATTGTAGCATATTTCATCAAATGTTATTACGGCACAATTAGTATTTTGGAAAACCAGCTTATATCAAATCAAACTTTGGTGAACAAATGTCTTGGTTATTAATTTTTAGCAGTTTCCCATTATTTTTCAATGCAAAACCAGCAGTTGCGCTCACTTATCTTGTCCGTGTGTATCTGTCAAAACGATTTTTTCAGTCTAATAATCTGATTTACATTTTCTTTATATTTGCATATGCTAGCTATAGAAAAATAGACTAAGAGGAACCGCTGATATTTTTTATTTCATATTTTATCCCTGTAGGTTTCTTCAACCAACCACAATGCTCATTATCTTCACACCAAGAACAAAATTGTGTAATCAAGATGAATTTTTCACGAATAATCAAATAGGGACTGAAATTGTTCACCGTGCTGTCCTGGTTGCATATGAGTACAAAACTTAGTCTAAAGCTTGGACATCAAACCTTCAATCCAATGTTCTAGTTACTAGTTTCTGTAAGTTATATAAATGGTGTTTGCTTTATATATCAGGTTTAGGAGGACTTGTTTTTTTATAATTATTATCATTATAGAGGTTGAAACCGTGAAGTGTGGAGATTCACCTGATCCAACAGATTGCCGCTAGATGGGGTACTTGGCAGTCGAGGTCTCGGGTGGCGCGGCTTGACCCAATCTATACACTTAAGGGCGGTCCATACACTACGTTTTTTACAACGTTTTGTCTTCATCGTTCAACGCGTTGCAGACAAAACGTTGCTTGTGGATAGGAAAAATTTTTGAGAACTGTGCGGAGACTGTACAGTTGCAGCGAAAACTGAGGTGGCAGAGTATATTTATCCATGAATTGCGTGGACAAGTCAGTACATGTAGACATTGGCTCCGTTTTTTTGATGCATTTGATTCGCTAATTTGATGAGAATGGCAGACCTTTCTGTTCTGTTCTGTTTACGTTTCTGGGAGTTTCTAACTGAGTGTATCGCGTTATATGAAAGTTTCTCATATATTTGGTGTATCAAATTCAAGGAATATAGTTACAGAGACAAAACGAAGCAGGCATATGAGATTTTGGTAGATGAATTTGAAAAAATTAATGACCTCTGCCAGTTGCTATGAATCTTAATGTTGCTGTCAGCCTTTCATGTGGTGATATTGGTGTTTTCGTATAAAGTATTTACTTTTATAATACACCGTTTCACTAATTTCAATAAATGAGTCTTGTGTCTATGTACATTCTCAAATAGTTTCGACAATCATTTGGTTCATCACATAATTCACGCAGTAATCTAATGTGGAAAAAGTCTTGTCTCCTTAGGAGCCATTTTCTGGACCACTTTGAACGCCGGGTACTTTTTAAGCGTTCCAAAAATTGACCAAAGTTGTACTTCCTCCATGATCGATGTCACCAAAAATGAATAAAAAAGGCGCCATGTGGTTGTTTTATTTTTGCTACGTTTTCATCCCTTTTAAAACTGCACAGACAAAACTTTGTGAAAATTGTAGCATTTGGACCGTCCTTTAACAGCATCCTTGTAAGAAGGGGCGCTATAATTGTAGTTGGAAACCTGGTGTGTCGAGGTCATGGAGACTAGGGTTCAAATCCCTCTGTCAAATAACTTTTCCCAAGCTCTGAAATTGATGTATTTGATTTTTTTTGGCCATCCCCACTTTCGCGGACATTAGTGTAATTTAAACAAAAGTATGCAGTTATGTATCCATCACTTTCAGTAATTTTTTTCGCAATCTTCTGAGACCTACGTCATAAGCTCTTGGACTGATACATAAATACACACCGGACCAGTAACCGGATCAACTGATATGATATATATGTATACACACATTCGCGCATTATCCAATATGCTGACTGAAAGGTCGAAAGCAAGGTCGCCAACACTGAAAGGCAGAAAATATTTGTGCTCGGATATACTGGGTGTCTTAGATTCTGAATCTCAATCACATTGGATAATCATTAAGCCAATGTATAATTACTTGTTAATCAGTTTTTGCTGCCGCCATCAGCATAAAGAAAGGAAATATTGTGGAATATCGTTAACATAAATATTGGCAGTGATTCTAGGCGACAAAATATTCGAGAGTGAAGAGATTGTCCTACACCCGTTATTTTTTAACAGGTTTAACTCTAAAGGTACGGATCCACAATGAAACTTCTTCATGAGATTTTTATATCACGAGTCAAAAGTTTCAAGTTTCGTAGTGGAAACGGGCGTGAGATACATGAAATATAGTTGTTTCGTGGGATTTTTAACAATATTTTCTATTATATAACCAAATACACGATATAGCATACCATCTGAAGACAAATAATACCGAGATCAAATTCATATGGGTTCCTTCTCACGTGGGCATAACTGGCAACGAAATAGTAGACCAGGCAGCCAAACAAGCAGCCAACATGAACGTCTTCCCAATTTACAACCTGCCTGCATCAGACAAGAAAATTCATCTAGTCAATCTGATTACCGATCAATGGAACGCCAAATGGCAAAGCAACTCTTCAAAACTTCACGATATAAAACCACAATTCGGCCCCTGGGCCACAGTAACTTCAAACAGAAGACATCAAACCGTCATCACCCGGCTACGCTTGGGTCATACGAAGGCAACCCACAGCTACCTCATCGCAGGCACAAACGAATCTCTCTGTGACATATGTGACGTGAAATTATGAGTGAACCATGTACTCGTGGAGTGTCCAATGTTAGAAGTGTACAGACTAAGCAACAACATCAATGGACCACTCAGTGTAATATTAGGCCCAAATTGTAATGTACCCAGTATAATCAAGTACCTGAAAGATATTAGTTTGCTAGATAAACTGTAAATACTCTGCCGCTAATGACCTCTCAGGTTCATGCGGTTAAAATAAAAAATAAAATAAAACAATCAGTTTATAATACGTTCTATAAAATATTAACAAAATCCAATTCTGAAATTTCAATTGAAGCTGCTGCTCAGGGCAATTCTAGGTATGCTCAGTCTCTCTCCGACTATATGTATAATCTCCCTGGTATTATTTTCCTGCTATACAACTCCTACATGTGATAGCTAATTGCTAAATTGCGCTTAGCTAATATTTTCTCACAGTTTACGAAACTCCTGAGCCGTTGTTATTTACAATTTAATTATTACTGCCAGTAATTAAAAATACAGATATGTCGCTTTGCTCGATATACACGCCGGCACAGTGACGATGTATATATACGAGGGTCACACTGAGAGTTTTTAGATACAGAAAAACAGACAAGGTTTTTTTTAAAAACTTTATTCTGGTTTTGCAACATATTCTTCCCCTACCACAATACATTAACGCATTCGGTAAAACCACTTGTCAAATTTTTGTGACCAACGTTCTTTTGATTGGTTGCTAATTTCCTCCTCAAATGCAGCGATTGCCTCTTCATCGGTGGAAAAATGGCGACCTCGTAACTTTTTTTTATCGCACGGAGCTAGGTCCGGAGAATAAGGTGAGTGAGGCAATAGTTTGACACCCTGTTCAGCAAAAAAATCGAGTGTTCTAGCGGCGCTGTGGGCGGGTGCGTTGTCATGGTGCCATTGAATACCTTATAATATAATAATAATAATAATAATAATAATAATAATAATAATAATAATAATAATAATAATAATAATAATAATAATAATAATAATAATAATAATAATAATAATAATAATAATAATAATAATAATAATAATAATAATAATAATAATAATAATAATAATAATAATAATAATAATATCAACCTTAGGACGGCTCTTGCATAGTTCTTGGAATACTACAGGAACACATTTGGTTATATACCATTCAGAAGTAACTGACCTTTGATTTTCCAAGGCTACCGTTGTGATGTATCCCCTTTTAGAAGAAAAGATGCGACCATATTCTTGCCAACACTCTTGGAACGACAAATTTTCGTTGGAGGCTGCTCACATTCAAAGCACCAAAGTAATGACTGCTGTTTAGTTTCGGGATCATAGTGATATAACCATGTTTCGTCTCCGGTTACGATATTAAAATTGTTGGAGGAAAACCCAATACTTGGCACAATCATGCTGCCTGCCTCGCTAGGTCAGCATCCCAGAAGCTGGGGGTTCTCTTCCGCTCCAGAAAATTATATTTTCCGGAACAACTAATGCTATATAAGGCCCAGATCAGACCATCGCTGGTGTACTGCTCGCATGTGTGCACAAAGGACCTCGACAGTCTGCAACATCGAAGAAGGGTAGCAAATACAAGAGGAACCCTTCGGGCGCATCCTCATGCAGGTTGAGCTTACAACGCCTCGAGCAAGTCAGTTCCAAAAGTCATTCTTTTGGAAAACCTTAGTGTTGTGGAATGGGGTGGTATGGTTACAATCTATAACGTGTCAAGATCAATGTGAATAGACATTTATCCTCGCGCAGTGCTTATGAAGCACGATAGGCTGTCAGACTTTGAGTGAGGTTATCGATAAAAAAATCAAGGAGCAACTATGCATGTGGCTTTCTATATGCTAGCAGTCTTAAGCTCTAAGGAGCACCGTTAAAAATTGATGGAGACGCGGAATTGCATCGGGATGTCGACCCACTTTTCAAAGACGCGCGCTCGGTAAGCGATAGGTGGCGAAGCAGTGGCCAGCGCAATTTACTGATGAAGAAACAATTGTAAATCATCCGCATTCTTGATAGCTCGGCCTATGCGATCATCTCGTAGCTCGTGGCTTTTTTGCAGCGGACCAGAGAAAGTTACCAATACTAGAACTAACACTGAAAACGCTACCAACGGATCAACTTTATTCGATGTACTGATGACTGAGACTGATGATCGTAAAAAGCATGTGGAGTGTTAATATTGAAAAACTCATTTTGTATAGAGTTATAGGGGCGACATGCATAGTATTTTTTTCACTTAAGGATTAACCTTTTTAAAAGGTTCACACTGAGAACGCGTTATTCATTCCAATACCATACGCAAAGTAAGATCTATTGAGGCAGATCTTCAAGTTTGGTTATATTGCCATCACTGATCGATTTTTTTCATAGATGATCTCTCTTAAATGAATTACACACCTGGGCTTCTCTAATTCTCCCTATACTGATTGTTCTGAATATTATTATTCGAGGTAGCTCAGTCGAATATTTACCATGAATCTACAGGATGGGGACAAATCTGTCATCTGGTAATCACCAGTCTTCCTTAATGTTCCAGGCTGTGGAGGTACTTGTCTACTATAAATATTGATCTTTTCTGGATTTAATAAAATTGCTTCAGGGTATTTCGGAGAGCATCTCCATACATACGGTTTTTGTATGATTCGAGCCTTGTAGGACAATAATAGTTTTTATGGTAAATGAAATTTTCTGCAGCGGAAGAGAACCACAGATTCTGATTACGGTCGATGTTGATCCTTGGGAGCTAGATGGAAGATGACTCGAGTGTGATGCTCAGAGCAGTTTGCTGAGACTTCTGAATCCTATTTATTGATACCCATTACGCCTTTTTGGTCTGGAGTGATCTGGATAGCATCTGTTGCCGCTACCGCTGGTAGTGGTTTGCTGGGTTTGAGATTGGATTATATGCTATTTCCAACAGAAAGAGAAACTGCGTACTTCAATCGGTAGTTCTTCATTACGAAGTTATATAACATGCAAAAAAAGTTTGAACACTCTACAAAACTTCAGAACTAGCAAAAACTGTTTTCTGCTTACGCCCAAAAGTGTAAAGAACCTCCAAAAATTCCATCAAAACCAGTGCAGCGGTACCTGAGATACGCGGGGCAATAAAAACGTACATAATAACAGACAGACAGACCGACAAATGTACTGACCGACAGCATTTTGGGATGCAGACATCATTAAACCACATTTTTCTATTCGTTTTGCGTGAAAGTGAAAAAAAAACTTTATGTTTGTATGGACTGTGTTTTTGGCAGCGAGATTTACTTTCCAGTTATCACCCGGTAAACAATTCGATCGTGACAAAAGTTTCAAGGCGCACCGGCACTGCGAAATGCTCTTTTAAAGTTCATCACATGCTTATATTCTCGAATTGCCTTTGTTTCGTAGGTTGGTTACGTCATCTAGATACATATTCAATGCATTTCCAGAGCGAGTTCGTTGCTATGTCGTACGCTCAACCTGTCTACACGGCGGCTCATTTTAAGATTACAATAAATTAATCCACCACGCTGTTGTGTAAGTTTCCTTTTTTCTGTCAGGTAGATAGAAATATTCAACCACTACCATAGCATATAAAAAACGAGCAACTACTGTAGTGAATGTAAACAACATAACGGAAGCATAGAGCAACGGGAGATTTTCTAACCTAAGTAACCGACATGTAAATTCATGGAAATTATCGAGTTTTCACACTCGATTACACGGAAGCTAAAGATAGGATAGCATGAAGAACTTGTGGCCAAGCTTCTTGCCTACTACCAGGCTTGTTTAAATAGTTGTATATTTTCCTCAAAGACCTATCGTTATTCGTATGATGGATGTAGAAACTGTCGGAAATAACATCTAATTTAATCCACAACTCTACATATTACAGCACTCTTATATGCTGCATGGACCCAGACAAATTAATACCATTCAAGGATACCTTGCATTGGAGACAAGAAATCGAAAAAAAACTACAAATAGTATGCAATCCAGCACATAGGATACCAGAAAACTACTCTTTCTTCAATCTTCTCTATGGATCTGCTTCAACAATTACATGAACAGAATTTGGGAGGGGTGGAGGTTTATCTTACACTACAGTTTCTACTACTGTACAAGACTTAGATCAGACCACCATTGGAAAACTGCTCGCAGAAAATAGGAAACATTATAAAGGAGCTTCACAGTATTCAAAATCGAAGTAGTATTGAACCGAACTTTCTAGGATAATATGACCAAAAGCCATTCGCAGAGGAGCAGTCCAAGAAACATCTATCTGACTAAATTTGGCGCTAAATCGACGTCAGATTCAGTGAAAATTGAGGTCGTTTGACACGACTGACAACGTCGCTTTCGACGTTGTTGGATGTAAGTCCGTGTATCCAACACAGTACCGACGTCAAATGTTGTGACGTAGCTTTCTATTGATATGTCGACATCGCCTGAACGTTTGTTTATCTGAAGTATAAACTATTGAAACAGTATAACGGCCAGTCGACGTCATCGAGTACGTCTGAGTGATGGAAACTAAATTGACGTTGTGTTCGTTCACCCTATTTTACGTTCCTTTTCAGTTACCTAATTTATGTTGCTGATTGATGAGACATTATCGACCTCCCTTGAAGTGACCTACGAATTGTGATGCCTATACATGTACGATACTACACATAATCTATAAAATTGTTTTGTTTTAGATTTGCGTTAGATTTGTATACCATGTCAAAATACAACAAAAAAGCATTTCGGAATACTTGTTCTTTGAGAATACAGTTGTATTCCAACAATTTTTTTATGTCTGTGATAGAGGACGACGAGTTGCATTGTTGTTTTGGTATACCTCTTCGTTTTTGTGAACTAACAGAACCCACCCTCCTGCCACTTATGAAGTATTGGCTCCATTTCTTTGAGAATTCCAATGTAAGCTATTTTAAAACAGAAATCAGCCATCTTGAACGGCAGAACTGTTCCGTAACAAATCTAGTAATAAATTAAAAAATATATTTCGGTTCACTTTCTTTCTATTAATTATTTATAATTTTTGAGAATTTTCGAAGGGGAGGATCTTTCTTCGAACTATCTTTATAACATTTATCAGCAAACCAGCTTCCGGTGACAAATTTATTTACATCTCGTGCTTCAGATTTGATTTATATAGCTGTATGAAACTTTAAACTTTAGAAATGCCTGTTGAATATATATCATTCATTGTCGACAACATAAAGCATATATATTATATTGACTTATAGGATATAATAATAGTTTAACTCAAGTCTAGGAAAGCAAAACTAAATGAAATGTCCGTATCTAGCTGCGAATTTTATGTAGGAAGTATAATGTGAAGAGGACGTAGGAAATTGGTAAGTTACGTTCCCTATATGGTCAGATCTTGACGTCGAGGTGACCCAAATCTGTATTCCCAATTTAGGTGCAAATACGTGTTATGTCGTCGAAACGTCGGGTATGTTTAAAGCGACGAATGAGCAACGTAACATGACGTCATAATGCTGCTTGGGACTACAATAGCCGAACTGGCTCATCCTCCCTAGGTTGAACTTCGTCCTTCGTCAGATTCTGATAAATCTTGAAGAATGATGGGCCAACAAGATTAAATAATGCTGCTTTCCTCCTCCTCCCTCATCATTGCCTGTCATTGTTGAAAACATTGTTGGTGAGGCTCAAGTGTTGAACATTCACCTCTATATATTACAGTAGTTTCTCATCAATTTAGGCTATAACACATTTTTTGAGGGTCAAGTTTTCAATCTCTTTCAATTTTGGTGACCTTTAGATCAATAGGTATGGAAATTAGGGCTTGCAATGACCAGTTTAATAGCAGTAGGTTTTGGTACTACTTCAATCTTACTAGACTACTTGCATTTAGTTTTTTATGTTTTGTGAGTCATTGCCGATATATCAGGCGAATAAGAACAATCTGAGGGGTTTCACCAATTATAATTATACCAAACTGAATGTAAACTACGTACAACCTCAATACGCGAATGTTGCAATTTTGTTTACCCATCAACAATGTCTTAATTACAAACATAAATTAACCAGCGTCTCAACAAATATTTAGAGAAATTAATTCGATCCAAACAAAAATCTGCAATAAAAGTGCAAAACAGAGGCATGTAACATTTGCAATAGCTTACCAAAATCGTGAATTTCGGATGGAAATTGGACCTGACCCAGTCATCCTAGACATCCTTAAAACACTAAGCATTTCGACCGTCTTAGTGTCCGAGATTTCATTCGGAAATAATTAACCAGCGCCTCTGGGATTTCCCAAACGAGTGGGGACAAGTTTTCAAAATTTTAATGCAATCTTCCTTCATATTCAGTGACAGTCCGTTCAGCAGTGACATCACACATTCGTTGAAAGCCTCAAACGATATTCTAAGAGTTTTCACGATCATTGTGACAAGAAATTCCAAATAAAAAAGAATGAAACAATCACGATCCAAATTATGTTTGAAACCTAATACAAGAATACATTGTCATAACTGAGAAACGGATGCTCGGTTGATGTCAGGCGAAGATCCATCGCGTCTCTCCTAATTTTGATTTGCTGAGTAAATATGCCTATCGATCACCCGGTAGAGTCGTTCAATTGCCTTCCCGTTTTCTTCACACCGAGAAATTGTGGATAGAAGCTGGAAGTGCTATTTTTAGATTATTGAGTTTCTCAAACCGGCTAGTTTAATGGAGTGTACTTTGTAAAGTATTTTCTTTGTTTAAGTAAGATTTTGCTTTTATTCGAAAACTGCACTTTGCCATATAGCAAACTTCACTCAATTTTCAAAGCGAATCCATTTGCGACCAGAATAAGGTTTGAACAACAAAGGTTATGCGCGATACTATTCACGTTTTCGGACAAACCAAGAATCAATATTTTACATAGACTATTTCATAATAACTGTTCCAGCAGCAGCAGATTTACTATAAAATTTTATAGAGAAAACAGATTCACTGTATTCCTTGACAGTTGTGTAGCTGAGACTATAAAGGTCACTGGGGAGTGGTCAATATTAGAGGAATTAATATAGTCAGTCAGGTCAAGATATCATTCCCTTTGCCTCATGAATTCATGAGAACTAATACGTCAACCTACTTGACTATATTTTGTAAGATTTTTTTTCACAACTCAGTAACTAGTGATCAAATCGTTGTTTTGATAGCAGAAACATCATCCCATGGATAACCGAGAAAAATCTAGTTATCTTTAATAAAGGAATAACAGCAACGTATCACATTTTCTGTAAACCGTTGCGTTCGTCCGTGTTACAATAGTAATAACGTGTCAAAATATGTCCATTGCATTTAAAAGAGTCACTGTCAATAAGCGTAACAATTTATCCTACTTATGGCCTTAATAAAGTTTTGATACCACACCTTAAAATCTGAATGCAAGCAAATCAATAAAAATAAATAAGTAGGCGTTTCTATGGCTTGGTTCATTATCGGCAAAAATGCAAACAACTGTAACACAAGCCGTACTCTAATAGCTGGCGACATTCGAACAATTACTTTCGATAATTGCGTCAAAATATGTTTCTGCGAACTCTCATTATGATAATATGATTACGTAATTCCATAAATTACACTTGAATTTTGTTAGAATTTATAGCGACATATAAATACCTCTACTCCCACTATCTCTGATTTAGCAGCGCCGCACATATTAACATTACCTTGCAAGCCTGTATTGATTAGAGTATTTATCGATATCGTTCGATTCAATTTAATGAAACTCCGGTCATACAGGTTAGAGATCTGAGATTCTCAGACATGACATCTTAGCTAAGCTGTTCTTTAGTTTTCCTTTGACATTTTTGTTTCTGTAAGACAGTAGAAGATTTTCTGTACGTTCATTCAGAGCAAGCTATTTTTGCATGGCGAAATAAATGTCTCAAAGATAGGCGGACAACAATACATAATTGTTGATAATGCCGTCCAATTTTCACCTTGTGCGTCTAAAGTTCATATATATATATATATATATATATATATATATATATATATGTATATATATATATATATATATATATATATATATATATATATACTGGCTAGCTGTAATTTTGGTGAATCGGATGATTATTTTTACTACTGCGCTACATAATAGACACAACAAGACGATGCCAAATGAATGTGTAGGTATGGATTTATAGTTACCACTAATTCATAATATGAAAAGTTGATAACGCCTCCGATGGTAGTAATACAATGATACATTGTAGCTTATCTCTAAAAGACTAGTATTTACACGCATTTGGAGTCGGTCGGTTGGAAATAGTGCAAAAAACCTCAGCGAATGTACGTCTACTATAGTAGCCTCATTACAACCGCCTGATAATCTGGCGTCTGGCTAAAAGTGGAGCAAAAGTGGGTCACATTGCATTGATACAGACACAAATACTATCACCTTCTAGCCGATAATATTATATACTCAATATAATGATTGTTGTGCTTTATCTTACTACAATTCAAAGGAAGAATAATATACCAGGATTTTTGGGTTGCAAATTCAGATACTGTCAAGTATTGTGATCGCGAAATTTCAAATTTGGGATACGCTTTGTTTTATGACGAACATCAGTGTCACTCATATCTGTCTGTCCGTATATTCATAGCTCTTTGGTCGAAGCGTAATCTCGGTAACCGTTAGATGAAAGTTGAGATGCGCTATGCTGTGGCCATGTAGTAGATAATTTCTTAAATCGGTGCATTGGTAGCAGAATAGCTAAGAAAAATAATGGGAGCTTCTGATCAAGACATATTTTTCTGGGTCAAAAGTTGAAAGTTTGTCAAACTTCACTCTTACATATTTCAGAAGTTATTAATCAATTGAGGCCCAAGTAAAAATCATGTAGTTCCTGTAAACATTATATCCAAATTATTTATTAAATATTCAAAGTTTGAGTACTACGTCAACCCTACTCGTAGTACTGTACTTGAATTCCATTGGTCATGCATTGCAAGTATTCGTACTATTTAACTTTTTGGGAAAATGTATCGAACACAGACTAGCAAAAAAGTTCATTGAAACATATAACTTTAGTTTGTGCAAAAGCAATATCCAGAGTCAATTTATTTGATTTCATTTTCCTTCACTCAGAAACAAACGAAGTCCCATTCAAAGTAAACTCATATAGAATGTGTATTAAGAAGCGATAAAAATAAGTCGTGTTTGGTGGAATTCGGTCCAGTGAATAAAAATCCCTAGAGACTCATTCTTAATGGTAGCTTACTGAAAATCAAATGCCTCAGCATCGGTTGAGCTTTTCACCAAACGTCACCTCAAAATGTTTCTGATGGTCTGTTCAACTACTACCTCAAGTAGGTCATTAGCAGTACCCTCCTCGTCAGGTATACTCATCGTACTATTTTTTTCCTACTCATCTCGCCTAGCTGATTAACAGACAACATTTTTGACTTTCTGATCATGAGATGTTCTTTAATATTTCAAATAGTTTGAGTTTTATATAAATTGAAAAATGTAGCGTCCAGAGAAGTCCATTGCTTTGAATAAATATAACTATACCATTTTGAATTCAAATCAGTGCTTTATGTTGTCACGCCTCTGTATTACCTATAATCTCACTAGTATAGTTACAACGCAGATCTAACACATTCGCAAGCCATGAATATTTTAAGATGAATAACAATGAAGAGGGCATTCCAAAACAATACCGTAATTAATTCAAACATTGTTGCGGATATGATTTGATGCCCAAAGAACTCCTTCAAGGATGCGATATTTGATTCACAAGAGCATATCAAACAGAACGACACCAGATTATATAATGTGTGCCTTTCTTACATGATGTTTAATCTTTGCGCAAGGTCAGTAACTGGCACCGTTTTACACGTATAGAGTTAAATGGACTGAAACGGGACTACTTATCACACCTGAATTTAGTATACTGAAATTTTTGGAAAGTGCAACACTGCTTTGACTATGAAATGGAGTGCGTGGAAAATAATGGAATCAAGTAGAGTGACTCGGTGCTTACCAGGCTGGAATGAGCTCTTCCATACAGATTGTTCACTAATAGGTTTTCGCTTTTTCACTTCTATTTGAGTTTGTGGATCGCCGAGATAAAATATCAGACTCCTGAATCATGCTGCTTTGAATTAATACATAGAATAGGTTATCAAAGCTCCACAACTTTTTGTTTTTCTGTCTGTCTGGGGGCGTTCATGTTACTCCAGAATCTCAGTAACCGAGGCAGCAATATTGATGGAATTTGGGAGCTACGTGATTTCTGATCATATTATTTAATGCTTCTATATTTTTGGATATAGGTGAGGTAAAGTTATCAATAAAACTTATCAAATCGTCTCGGAACTTAGTTTTCTACACTCTTGTCAAGTATTTTTTTTGGGTAAATCAAAAATTTTTAAACGAATACCTAAATTTCACTATTCGATTGGCGTCTTAGGATAAAACCTAAGCATATAATTTTCATATATCAGTTGAAAATTGCAGAATAAAAAAAGTATTTTAAGAAGAAACATCTTTATGCCGATCAACGATAGATATAAGGTTTGTCATTTTTTTATCCGCTCCTTTACGTAAAGAACAGAAAATAAATGTCATGGTAAGCACTCATAAAATTCCATAGTCGACAATTATGTACCAACTGACAGATTACAGTATCGCTAGCGGTTATAAAAAACATGAATGCATGAGTCAATCTACTCGACTACGTTATATCTTTTTCGACGACTTGACCATTTTAGAGAGCTCAGAACATTTACTCGAGATATTATTCCTTCTTCTTTATGTCTCAAAACACCTAACAATCCGTCTGTCTGCATTGAAACGTACTTGTTAGACCAAAGGGGCTGCTAGAGGGCTAGAGGTAGGACACCCCTAAATTATTCCCTGTCCTTCTAGATGAGAAATACGTACTTAACGAATTTAATTATATGGCCAGGTGGGTCATCACTGTATCAGTTTCTTCAAGGTCTTTCGGAGAGGGTTGTTTTGCTCTATAGTATTATTCATGGGAAATCAGGATATTTAGGATTCTCCTGAGCCTGCATTCTTTTTCGACGGGCCAGATGATATTAATAAAAAAAATTATGAGACTTAGTTCTGTGGCCCCCCTCCATCCTGCTTGATTACTTAGACATTTAAACCTTTTCCTAAGAATACAAAACTGATGATAGCTGTGGAATAAGGATTATACGATACATCGGACTTATCACAGGAATTTGGAATGTTAAAGCAAAATTAAATGATTCACATATTTTTTACAATATGTATAAAAGTAAGCTCATTTTTTGACAGGGCTAATGTCTTCCGCATCTGTTTTTATACCTCTATTACTTTTACAGATTACCGAATTTTAACCGAATGAAGATCAGAAATCACTACGCAAATGATACTTACAATAGCTTTTCGAAAAAAAATGCCACTGGAATTTAGATGCGGTGATATTAGTTTTAAAGGTTTTGACAGGATTTTGGAGCTATTGAAAAGTATTACAAATACTGAAACTCTGGAAATTTTTGAGCATAAGACGTATTGCAAATATTGGATATGATGAACGGTTTCAAATTTTACAATATATTCTACATTTTTTAATTCAATTACAGAAGATCAACACATCCAATCTCGAATCAGAATATTAATTTTTTCTATTGTGTGGTTAACTTACTCCTAAAATATCTTGAGTTATAGAATGTGTTGAGAAGAATGAAATAGTTTAAGGAATAAGATAACTTAAAACGTGAAATATCTTAAGGACATTTTGACGGCGATGGTTAAGGTTTTGTAGGGATTCCCCCTAACACTAGTCTCCCCTAAGACAGACACAAGAAAAAAAATAATTTAATAGAAAAATAGCTAGACAGGATAGATAATATGCTAGATTTAAGAGCTCTAGTTTTGTATCCATGATAGGACTAGTTAGTTAGTTGGCAAGTAATCTGGGTAGCCTTTCTAAGTCGAATCTGACAGTTCAACGAAAATTTGAATATAAATCGAAACACGTTACTGAAAGGAAAATAGTTTTATTTGTGAAACTGCTTGTAAATTACACAACTTTTTTATCTTCATGATGGAAGAGTTTCACCAAGTAAGAGCATCTACAGTCTACATGGTCAAAAAACATTTTATGTTTTTTGTTGTTTCTTTTTATATAAATTTGATAAATCATTTTAAGAAAGCAGGAACTACTAAATTAAGATATTCCATCCTCAGTAGCGGCGGCAAAAATTATACAAATCCAAACGAAACGTGGCCTTGCCGTTCGTTAAAATAGCTTGCAAGCAGAAGTGTGCATAATTGCTGTGGTAATAGTAGTAAAAAGTATTCCTTTGGAAATAACTATTCAGAATCTTTCTCGTGTTCTCTTTTATCATAATTCCGATTTCGAAACTGAAATACAAGTGTATATAACTAGGTAGGTATTTATCCGGCTTATATGGTGTACCTGCATTAATATTACCTTTCATACTTCCCGCTCTGGCATATACTTATATGCAGTAATTTTACATACATATACAGTGTCCTAGTTTGTAACCACCAAGATATGACAGACATGATTATTCGATTATGGCATATCTGGTCCTAGACTGAGATTTTACTAACACTCTACCTCATATAGATTGTAGATGCTCGCACTTGGTGGAAATTTTTCACCATGAAAAAAAAACGTGTATTTAACACTCAATTGCATAAATAGAACTCTCTTTCTTACGGTGACACATTTCGATTAAAAAAAAAAAATGTGACTGTGTGAAACTGTGTGTTAAATAAATGATTATTTTATCTGAATAATTTACCTACCTACCTGTTTGTTAATTTTTATGTTCATTTACATTTGCCTAATATGAAGGGCTGTTTCATCCCTTAGATAGTACATTATATAAAATATAAACGAATTACTAGCTGTAAGTGGTTTTCTTACACTTATAGAATGCAATATTCCCATAAATTATTTCTCCTGGTTGAGTCTTAGTAGTGTCACTAACATACATGGGTTGAAGGTTTAATTGGTATTATATTCTCTTATCTTGCAAATTGTATAATATTTTATTGCCTCTCAATATCCATTTGATGGAAATGGCATTATTTACGTGAAATTTTTTTTAATACCTATTGTTTCTATTTTTTATCTTCGAAACGTCACGAATTATGTGTGAAATAGTCATCCACTTTTCCTTAACAGGCTATTGAACTTATACAAATTTGATTGATTACCTCACATTTAAAACATCCGGTAAAATAAGTTCATAAATGGATTATATGAAAAATAAACCTCATTTCTATTATCACCATCAAGAATCAATTCATAAAAGGAGTAAAATCAGCTTGGAAAGAAAAGGGATATGCGTTCTTTTAGTATATAATTGTACAAAAACGATCTCAGGAGTTTAAATAATGTTCAAAAACTCCTGAAAAAAATATTTGAACACGCCCAAACATTATCCGAAGATCAATAAAGTCAAATCAAGTTTCCCCTTTTCGACTTTGATAAAGACAGCCGAGGTAGGCGAAATGTTAATGAAATTCTTTTACTCAACATAAGTGACTTCAACTAACGGTGAGAACAAGTATTGTTTTATTAGCTTCCACGTAAAATCTACAACTTCTCACGAATAAAACTTTCTTTCCCCCAGTGTAGTGTTTTGATTTCACGTATATTTAAATCATCGTCGGTCTGTCAAATTTGACTGTTTACAAAGGCTACCCAGATCATTGTTAACTAGCTAACTAGATCCTATCATGAATACAAAACTAGAGGTCTGAAATCTAGCCAGTTTCCATCATTTGTATCCTCAATCCTAGATATCTTAAGTCATTGAAGGTACTACAAAAAGATGAAAAAGGTTAAGGAATAAGATATAATATAAAGATAAAAAATAATTTAGTAGAACAATAGCTAGATAAGATAAATAGTATACTAGAAATGGGAGCTATAGTTTTGTATTCATTATAAGATCTAGTTAGCTAGTTGACAAGTAACCGAGGCAGCCTTTGTAAACAGCCAAATTTGACAGTCTGACGACGATTTCAATATAAATCGAAACGCATCACTGAAAGAAGAATTTTAATGATGAGACTTCATGCTAAACACACGAAAATTCTTTTCTCAACACCCCATCCTGGAATAAGATCTAATATTTTCGCTGTCGAACCGTGAAGATAACGCAAGAACCGAGATTTCAGAGCTTTTATTGAAAGTAATTGTGTTGAAACGAGGCGAGTACGGAAGGTGATTGCCCGTCCTTGTTTATGAAATATATTTATGCTACGAAGTATACGGTACCGGTAGGCGAAACGGATACGAATATCAACTCAGTTGCATCATTTCTTTGTCATTCATGTGCTTCTTAACAAATTCAGGTTTATTTTATTCCGAACAGGCTTGTTGGTTTGGCGTAAATACATTAGAATTGGAGATACGTTTTTGAAGTTTTTGACGTCTAGCCCGTGACACAGGAAGATGGGACCATGCTTATAACTTTTTTTTTGTAGATTAATAGTTCTCGGATTATTTTTTGAATAATAGCAGTAAAGGAAGATTTGTATCAAGGACGCGACTGCATTAGGTTCTAATTAGGAGATTCGGTAGTTGGATTAGTGGATCAAGTATGCTATAAAGCGACAGAATCATGGAGGAAAGTACAGACAACAAATAGTGTTGATATACTCGGTATCGGTATAGATAGATGGCAGATCACCGAGTACCGAAAGGACGCGTGAGATAACAGGTTGCTCTTCACTAAACTACATGGAGCATGAACACGACAAGTGATGCTGTATTTCTCCAAAAATAAAAGCTACTGGTTCCGACCTAATTTGGGTTCTATATGATGTCATAACGTTGGAACTTGAGAAGTGTTTTTACATGAGAAATAGTGGGTGGGAGACAAGATCAGATTTCTGTCCCATAGTATGGTAAGACATACAGATGGATGTCGTTCAACACAGACGACATATAGTGGTGCTGAAATGTACCTGGAAGGAATAGCCGTGGAGGTACCCACAGGTTATAATTTCAGGCAGAGTCATTTGCCATCTTAATGCTGGCATCTTCAGCAGAATTGCAACAGTTCATTGGGCATGATATATACATATGCTTCTATAGTCAGGCAGCTTTGAGAGCGGTATCATCTCCGAGACTTTGATCACCCCTGGTTCAGAAATGCCATGCCGCCCTCCGACGCTTAGCTCTTATACATGCACCTGACGTGTGTAACGTAGTACCAGGTAATGAAATATCATTTTGCTTGGTGAGAATGGGAAAAAGGGGTACATGCATTTGCCCTGAACCTATGCTGGGTAGTTAGCAGAGGCCAGGTGACCAATGCCCTAGATGATTGGGCATACAACGAATTGGCGAAAGCTTGGTTGGGGATAGATGACTGCAGGCAGGTCAACAGGTTAATAGCAGGACCCAAAGAACGTCGGTAGCTGTGGCTGCTGAACAGAAAAAGGGAATCACTCCACCTGGTGGTAAGGATCCTCACGGGCCATTGTAGATTGAGTAGACACTTGTTACTTATAGGGGGGGAAAAAGATCCTGCCTACTCAGCGGAATGATCTGACATAACCTTTATCAAAAGGTTTGGTAGTTTAAACACTAAGAAATCACCATTTTAGGTAGCGTAGGACCAAGACTGGCCAGCATACACCTTACCACTACTACTAGTTCTATTATTACTAAAATACATCTCAAGCCAATAACATCTATGAATCGATTAAGAAACCAACATATCAGAATTCTTAATGTATAACAAATGCAACACCTTCACAGTTATTGCATGAGAAATAGAAATGGAACCAAGTTCAGGCCATTGTCGCTTGTGTTGGCAGCATATCAAGAACCAGTCAGCTAACAAACAGCACGGGTTCGTCTGCTAAGTTGTATATTATGCTACAATGCATATACACCGAAATGCAGATCGAAATTGGAGTTCTGCCATTAATCATTGCAAAATGACTTGTTGACAAGGCAGACGAGAGACGTAAACGTGCCAAAATGTGTACACAATTCTATCGAGCGAATTGCAAATAAATGCCATTCAGGCTACTTTAATTAATTTTTTTGGTGAAATAGTGTTGTATTAATAAACGTTATCTATGTATCTATATATATATGTTCAAACAACTATCTCAGCAAGTTTGCTCCATAAACCGTTCCAGGGCCATAAAGAAATCTGAACTTCAAATTTACAAAATTGCTGCCCTAGAAGTTTTCAGGAATCTCAAGAAGTTATTATTAGATTGTTAATGAAAAATTACCAAAAACCCGGACTAAAATAGAGCTTCCTGTTTGATTCAGACAAAATTTGGTGTATAAGGATATTCAAGGTAGCTAATTGTCGACACTTGACCATAGCAAAATGTTGGACTAATTTCCGAAAGTGCATCCGATTTGGTTGAAGCCACATAAATATAATCGAAGGAGCTTCATGAAATGAAGGTTCGAAATATATAAAAATAAATGATTCAAAGTATACTTACTTGTTAACTCAATCTTTAAGCTAATTGCACCTAGAAAAATGTAGTTTCAATGCAATTGAATGAAATAGCTCACATACAAGAGTCACGCTGAAAGTCTTTAGATATTTCTAATCTATACAAGTTTAAACAAGTTTGAGTACGCAGCTATTTTGTCTAAAGTTGTAGGTGCTTACGCGCAAAGGCAGCGTTTGGGTCGTTCAGTCGTTGCCTTGCCACGGTATCGAATTCATCTAAGTGTTGGCCGAATTTTAACGTGAAAATGGAACCGGGCAGTCGCAATTTTCGAGCCATGATTTTGTATGACTATAAAAAGCGGCTAAAACAAGCGGAATGTCAACAAAGTTTGGTGAGTTACTTTGGGAACTCTGCCCCTTCTAGGGCTACAGTTTTTAATTGGTTTGCTGAGTTTAAAAGGGGCTGATGAACCTCGCTCAGGTCGACCACCCACTGCTGTTACTCCAGAAACTGTAGAAGCTGTGCAAAATATAGTAAAAAAGATCGACATATAACCTACATCGAGATTGTAGGTTTCTCTGGGGATTGAATCGGCAGCGGTCCGATCAATCATTTATGATCACCTTCGCCTAAGGAAGCGGTGTCCCAGATGGGTGCCACATTTGTTGACCAGTGAGCAAAAAGCAACAACCAGTTTATGCTTGAAAAATTTGATAATGGGCACAGTAAAAACACTTTTAATATCGTAACCGGAGACAATACATGGTTATATCATAATGATCCCGAAACTAACCAGCATTCATTAGTTTGGTGGATCGAAAGTGAGCAGCCTTCAACGAAAATACGTCGTTCCAAGAATGTTGGAAAGATATGGTCGCATCTTTCTTTCTAAAAGTGGATACATCACAACGGTAGTCTTGGAAAATCAAAGGACAGTTATTTCTGAATGGTATATAACCGAATGTGTTCCTGTAGTCTTCCAAGAACTATGCAAGATCCGTCCAAAGATTGGTCTGCGGGGTATTCAATGGCACCATGACAACGCACCCGCCCTCAGCGCCGCTAGAACACTCGACTTTTTTGCCCTACCCACCTTATTCTCCGGACCTCGCTCCGTGCGACTTCTTCTTATTACCTAAGATCAAATAAAAGTTACAAGGTCGCCATTTTTCCACCGATCAAGAGGCAATATCTGCATTTGAGGAGGAAATTAGCAACCTTGCAAAAGAACGTTGGTCTCAAGAATTTGACAAGTAGTTTTATCGAATGCGTAAATGTATCGAAGTAAAGGGAGAATATGTTGAAAAAACAGAATAAAGTTTTAAAAAAAAACCTGGTAGTTTTTCTGTATCTCAAAACTTTCAGCGTGACCCTCGTATATAGCTGCGGACGGTAAGCATCCAATTTTAACATTCCGAGGTGAATTTAGGAACCGATATGAGCCATGCTCACCAATACCGACCGATTTTGCAAGAATGCATGCAGCTCATTTCGTGTACAGGTGGCTGTAAGCTCAAAATTACAAAGAAATATATGACTTAGATGATTGCAATATGACTTATGTGATTGGTGTTATAGTAACCACCAAACAAAGGAAGACATTTTGCGGGAAATAGCAAAGCAAATTGGTGAAGCAAGTAAGTTCAATAAAAGTTTGTTGGTGTGCTAACATGTTGTATGTATCAGTGCAGTGCAGTCCAATTTTTTCAGTTTTGCTCTAGTTTTGACACACATGTAGGTTAATTATTTATCGCATTATATCTTTTTGATGATGCTGATAAGATATGTGCGCCTACATTTACATCTCTTAAGTAACAAAGTATACTGAACGAATGAAATACCTTAATCCAATAATAATATCTGAATGAAGTACCCTAAGTAATAAAATATTTTGAAAAATGAAATATTTTTGAAAATATCTTGATGATTTTGACGGCGATGGTTGAGATTTCCTTGAATCCTGGATTTGAGGACTTTGCGATCAGATAAAACGTGAATAATCAAAGAATCCGATGAGAGAAGAGTTACAATATTCACTGAATATTCTTACTGTCCTCGGTTTTGTAAGACATAAGTATTGCACCATCAGTATCAGTTTGATTCATTTTCATCTTGATCCATTGCACAATGTCAATCTAACCCCCGAGTGCCACCATTAACTAGATAAGCGAATAGAATTACCCTCGACGGAACGAAACATTTATTTGTAATAGCGAAACTTTGAATCTATCTATTCCAATTTGCTTTATCTGAGCTATTATAGGTAATACAAGGCATAATGAAAAAGTCATACCATAACGATAATGACTGGTTACATAAAATCATATAACGCCTGCCATTAGTAAGCATTGCAATTGACATTGAACTTTTGCTTTTCACACAATTTTATTGTACAAGTTATGTTATGCAGTCATAAGTTACGTGAAGAATTGGCATCGTTCCTTTATCCTTTTTCCAAACTTATCTTCGTAGATGGCAAATAATATTACACTCAAAATTAATTTCTCAAGGCAGAAATATCTCAGAAAAATGGAGTAGAATTATTATACAAAGAATATTGACCAAGCAAACCTTAAACGAAATATAACACTGTAAAAGATACGAGAGTGAATAATCGAAAATATAATAATGCAGTCGATTTACAAAAAAAACATTGTGTACTAGAGATGCGCATTAAGCCGGCTTTACACAATGCGGAAACCGTTGGCTCCAATATTGGATCCAACATTGCATTCACGACTGTCATGCGTCACTTGTCAAGGTCGGGCTTCTGGCGATATTTTTGTCCCGGGTCATAGGATGCGTCGAATGTTGGAACCATATAGCATGGACGTTCAATACAGGGCGAGACCACCGCGTTGCAGAATCAACACATTAGCGGCTGTACTCCGTATTCATATACATAAATAATAGGTCGTGATTCATTATTGTTTCTTTCAATGACATAAATATGTAAAATCGAAACGCGTCCCAAGTAAAGAACATTTTATTTGTGAAACTTTGTGTTAAGCTCACAATTTTTATATGAATTGTATCTTGGAACCATATTGACAAAAATATCTCTTAACACCTTGTCGAACTCCAACATCTTGAACGAGCCAGCGCCTAAAATCGTTCTTTTGGAGAACTTCGGAGTTGTGGAATGAGCTACATTGTTTCAAGGCCAATATAAGTAGACATTTAACCTGCCAGGTATATAATTGATCATTGTTGGTTATTTATGTTCATCATTGTAATTTACAAAACCTCATTCTTTGTTAGTTTGTACTTTGGAAGAGGCTGTCCAAGCAGCGACCTGAACTCGTTCAGTGTTCGTACATCGTTTTGCGTAGCGATGAGAAGAAATAATACTAAGCAAAGATATAATCATGATGAATAAATAAATTATCAATTTATTCCATCCTACCAAGTACATGACATGGCTACCGTCGCACCAACAAACTAGGAGATTTGCAGAATATCTTTGTTCCAGTCTTTTATTTGTGAAGCTTTGTGTTAAATACAAAAAAATAACTACATAATTAATAGTATAGAATTCTTTCAATATCACAATCATTACATATATGCAAGATCTACAATAACTGCCAATACAGTTTATCAACAGAAAGTTGAAATTATATTCGTTTATCCAAAACCAAAATTCAACGACGTCACTACGCTTAAAAATGTCAGTCGAGATGACTAGCAGATAGTATAAAGCCGCTTTCAGCACTCTAATTCGAAAAATTCAATGCCAAAATGCCGCAGATGTGGTCTAAAAAAAGTTAATCCGCCAGTTTCCTTAACCTTCTATGTCAAACCTGACTAACTGGATCTCATCGAAACCAAAATGAACATAAACAAAACGCGATTCTTTCGCAAGGTCACTTTCTCACCTGTATTTTTTTATCGTATATTCACGAGCTCATTTCTTATGAAAAAACGATTGATCAAGCAGAATTTAAAAAAAAATTGTTTCAGCTATGTGACTGTTAGATGTGAGAAACATTTTTTGCACCTACTCCAGTGACTTAAAGTTAATTAACAAAAATTATTGCCCTAATCTTGTATTCAAATACTACCACAAGCTGTGAGACAAACCTAACTCCTACGGTTCTTTATCTGCCGAACCATCTTGCCTTCATAAATTATAGCATGTTCGATGCTACAGAATCAGATACAAGTTGAATCGATGAACCATGATTGAGCATAAAGTGTATGCTCTATAATTCACCGTCAATGCAAAATATCACTGATTTCACTTCTGGCACCTGATTTGTAGGCATAACCTGTAAAGTGGTAGTAAAATTCTGATCAATGTTGAATTTAATTATTTCATGCCCAAAGTCTTACTTTATCTAGTTGAATTGCTTTCCTTCAAAGAAATATTTTGTCCTCCTTTCGTCTACAAATAAAAGTAAATTTTGAGAATTCAAGATAGTATCTGTGAAAGGAATATGATATCAATCAGTGAAATCAATATCTGTTATCTATTCTGGCTATCTGTCGTTCTGAAAGCTCTTACTTGGTAAAACTCCTCCGTCGAGCAGATAAAAAGTTGTGTAATTAACAACAGTTTCACAAATAAAACTATTTTTCTATCAATGACGCGTTTCGATTTAAATATAAATTATTTGTGATACTGTGTGTTATTTACACAACTCTTTATCTGTATCGGTAATAGCTTCAACGATTTTGATAGAGTTTTAGAATATGTGGTGAACCCATAAAACAAAGTACTTACTTTGCTTTTAAAAACTGTGCTACTTTATCTTGCTCCCGAAGCTTTGAAACATCTGCAAATATAGTTAAATAAAACTTTTTGTATACCAAAGTCTTCAAAAATGAACTTTTTTTATTTTTCAGGAATCCGTAGGCCAGTATTGAGATCAGTTCAGGTGAATATACTTGACTTCAATGCTTAATAACAGCTATTTCATTGGAAGAACCAAAATACGCACTTACCTTCCACACAAGCCGTAAAAAGAAGATTTATTATCATGATTGGAAACCGATATACCAAAGACAATTGTTAGCGACCTCTAATGAATTCATAAAATTCCTGTTGTACTTATATCAGATCCGGGTAGAGAGAAAAATCGCGAAATAAATTTATTCCGCTATAAAAACCTGGCCTTTTCTCGATCGATATTATTATACCTTACCAGTTTGTATCATGTCAACGAATAATTAAGAGTATAATTAATGATACTATGGGCAAAAGAAGTACATACGTGAATTCCTTTTATTTTCAAATCATGTTCTTGTTTTGCTGCAGGCAATAAACCACTGGTAAAAAAATTGAGAAACTTGGTTTCATTATACTTGTATATATCTCGGTATTTCAGGTAACTTACATTGGCAGTGATCAGCAAGATGATGTACATATACTGGTTAACAAATTACTTATCCCATTTTCAGGCAAGGTACTCAGTCAACAATGTGTTTTTGTACCTGGCGAAGACATATTTCTCCATCATATGAAGTGTTGTTTTTCAACCCTCTCCCAGTTGCTATTCTTATATTTCTTATTCCGTTTGCGGCTAATCGTAGTTCCTGTACTGGCCCCAAGACCTTCCACTTTGACAAGACCTTCGCAAAATCGTCCACCATAATATGATAACGTACCCCTTTTTGCGTATCACTCCGCTGTCAATGTACCGATTCCTCAAAATAAATCATAACCAGCTACATGGCTGAACGACTCCCAACAATTCCATCAAAATCGAAGCTGGGGCTAGTGAGACTACCCGATCATCAAAATATCAACAGACCAATAGCGGGTCATATATATCGACAGGCAGATCGACACACAGATCGAAAGATTTACATACCAATTGTAATAACTAATGATGATTCCTCTGTGGCTAAAAGACAAATGTCTGAGGCCAATGCTAGGAGATAAAAAAAACTAACGATGACATGTATTTTTATTATCCTACACCATAATATGTTAGAAAAACGAATTCCAAGTTAATTGCTCTTGCTGTAGACCATATTTTTAGTTGAATTTGTGTGACTATGATTCTAGCAATGAATGTATTTCTCTTTTCTTGAGTTCCTGGTGGGACCCTGCCAGGAAGTTTATGTGAATAAGTGATTTGAGATTCTTCAAGCAAAAAACAAGTAAATTCACAACGAAAGTCACTAGACAGTAAAAGATTAGACATTTCCGATTAAATAGGATTCGACTGACGATACTGAAGATAAATAAATGTAATTGCTTAGAAAAAAAATTACTTCTCGGAAAGAGCCCACGTTGCTAATGACCTATTTCGGATTTATAACACAAAATCGATGTTTTGTATTTCATTGTTCAAATGAGTTTGTCTCTCTACCTAATATCCAAGAAGTGCTGAAACGGTATGCTTCCCAACCCAATAACAACAGTAGCTGGAAGAAATCTTATTTTTGTACGAGCATGCATAAATCTTTTGGAGTACTGTAACAAGCTCTCAATTTAACGATAATATCGGGGTGTAATTGCAGGTATAATAAAAATGTTTTAAATATCCATATCTTGTATCTGTTCAGATTTAATGGATCGTAATGCTCCAGGTAGGTATTAAGTTTTCAACAATCAAGGCATCTCGGCCCGGTTTACCTTCCAGTGGCGCTGAAAAAACAAAAGCAGAATATGCAGATGAAAAGATTGTGTAATTAACACACAGTTTCACAAAAAAACTCTTTTTCTGCCAGTGACGCGTTTTGATTCATATTTAAATCATCATCGGACTGTCAGATTTGACTGCTAACAAGTCTACCCAGATTACTTACCAAATAAATAACTAGTCCTATCATGGATACAAAACTAGAGCTTTTAAATCTAGCATACTATTTATTCTGTCTACTTATTTTTCTATTAAATTATTTTCTCCTTTCTCGTGTCTGTCTAAAGATACAACTGTGACAGAAGACCTGATTTGGTTATTTTATATGATTAGAACAAGGCTTTTCCATACATTCCATCTCTAATCTTGCCCTCCCTTTAACTTTGGTGTTACGAAGGTGATTGGCACTGAAATTTCGACATCTGCAATTCTGTCTATCGGTCTGTCTTTCTGTTACAGTTTGAGACATCATATAGCGAAGAAATATAAAATAAGACATATATCTATTTTATTAGTAGTAACGAGTAACTTATTGGGGTTTATAAATGAGAGATTTGTGTTAATTTAAATGATATACAAGGTTTTTACACATTACATAAGTTAAACAGAAAATAAAATATTGCAACAAAATCAGCGGTACTAGCTAGAAAAAGATCACCTTGTATGTAAATCATCCAGAAAAAGTTTGGTCAACGCCAGCGTTTGAAGGCCCAAGCACCGGCAAGGGGAAATACATTGGTCATCAAGCACTCCAACAATCATCCCTCCTAGTTGGTAACAATGGAAAGCGCGATGTCAGTTGAAACTCCAAGCCTTGAAGACGGCGTCAAGAAGGTGGCCATGCCCAAGTTAGATTGCAGTCGCAGTGGCTTAGACTGCAGAATGGTCAGGAATATGTTGGAGGTGATCTTCAAGGAAGAGAGAGGAAGAGAGATCCTCGTGTGCAGCTTCAACCCAACAGGCAAACAAGCTCTGGTGGAGAAGACAGTCGCATGCTACTCCAACAAGGTGTCTAGTTGCCAGAATGGAGCTAGCTGCCGGTGCAGCTACGATAATTAGGCTTCGTCCTTGGAGGAAGGCTGCTAAGGAAGGGGCAATGCAACGAGATCAGCGGTAGCAGCAAGGAAAATATCACCTTGTATGTAAATCATTCAGAACATGTGAGCAGTCGTCAGAAGTGACAGCTGGAAAATTCGAGATGTCGAGTCAGTCGGTCTTGAGACGTCAAACAGTCTTCGAGCAGAATTTGTTGATATAAATTAAGGTATAAGTGGTTCTACAAGTGGTGTCAGAATTTCCGATTATGGAAAAAGACTGTGGCGCACATAAAACGAGGGTTGAAGGAACGTGGCTTGGAAACTAGTAGTGCGAAGGCAGTATTAGTGAGTCGGCTACGTGAGTACCTTATTAATAACGGTGGGGACTCAGAAAGCTATACGTTTGGAACACCTTTGAAATCAGCTGGAAGGAAGAATAGCTGTACAATTGAAGGTACAACAGGACTAGCTGGAAAGCAAACTAGCCGCACAATTGGAGGTGCCACAAAACCAGCTACAAGGCAAATTATCTGCAATGATGTCCGAGCTCATTCACAAACTTATAATGGAGCCTGTTTTTTGCACGGAAATAAAATGACATGGTTTCCGAGTACTTTTAATTACGTTATCTTCAATCCTCAACTGGTAACGCGTAGTATGTAAGACTGGTACATGTTTGAGACGTAAAAAATAAACTGTTCTGATTAAATTTATTAAATAAATATTAGAGGTTGTTAGGGACATTTTTCTTAATGATATTATATAAAGTGTAAGAAACTGTTAAATAAGTTTCAGCTTGAACACAAATTGACAACGTAATACAATGAACGAAGATAACAAAAGAAAAAATTTAAGGAAAGGTATATTTATATTTTTCATGATTAATTTTAAGTAAGAAACGCCTATATGAAAATGCCTTTCACAGGTTCTAGCATTTTCTGAATCTAAGTCCTATCAGCACACCTGTTGAATTTGAGCTTGAACATTAGAAGAGTACTAAACTTGGATATACACATTCACCAATAATCTTGTGATAAGTGGGACACTAATCGGAGAAAGATTAGATCAGGTCCCTGTTTTGTGGAACCAATGAAATCAATATTGATTGCAGTCTCACAGGTGGCACGTTACCAGTTAAGGGTTAAATATGACAAACCTACAGTATATTATACAACTTACTCAAACTGGTCTATACATGCACTATAACCATAGAGAAATGCATACTTCGAAAGGAGTCCGTCAATATCAACTAACAACTTCTTCCTTAAGCCGCAGACTAAAGACGTTGATTGCAGCTCAACAAGTCATTTCCACATAGATTTACCTGTTGAGTCTCACCCTCGAGTTTTACGCTTCTGGTAGCTTTAATTAAAACGGTAAATCGGACGAAACAGGTTTAGTGAAATGAAAAAATGAGGCAGCTCTCACGGTCGATAAGAGCCCTTTTCTGTATAGGGTACGTTTTTATTGGGAAATGAAGTATTGCGGACGATAATTGCAGTTGCCGCAATTAATTATGCGAATGAATGAAAAAACATATCATTACTTCATGATGTTACATCAATTGAATACTTTAAGAAATTGGCTAGGTTGAAAGATATCCGCTTAGCAGAAATATGCCAGCTTCTGACACGGCTAGGTGAAGTAAGAAGAATCAAAGGGGAAATCACATGATCTATTTAGTTAGAGTAATTTGTTTATGAAGTTACCTAGAATCATCTGCCTAACAAAAGAAGCATATTGGTTCATAGTGACGTTAGGTTGGCAGCATTTCTGGTACTGCTGAGAGAAGCAATACTATAAGATTATTTTATGAATTCACATCAATGCTTAGAAGATATATGCCTGAAAAACAATTTCAGCATATTAGTGCGCAGTGATTCTTAGTCTAGCCGTAATTCTGGTTCGGCTAGGAGAAGTAACACGAATAAATTAAAATTTGAAAACTTTCTTAAAAACAAGCTCTTATTTAAGTGCGCTAAAAAGAATAAACTAAACATTTCCTTTTGAACTTATACTATCAATTTAAATGACAATATTTATATGATATAAAAGCTTGTCGCGATATTTAAGTACTCGTATTTACTTAGTTTGAAAATTTTAAAAATAAAAGCAATCATATCAAGTTATTTAATTCACTTGTTTATCTGCAAAGGTTAATTTTGCGACAGGCTTTTATATCATATAAATTATGTGATGCCGTTATAAGTTCATAGTGAACATTCTAAGGGATAAGTATATTTTATTCTTTTTAGCACATTTAAAAAAAGCTTGTATTAAAAAAAGTGTTTTAATTTATCTTTGATTATCGCTGGACGGATCAGCAAAAACACCAGTACATCTAAATTTCATAATTTTGAGAAGTTACATTGATATTGTTTTTCACATAATGGCCTACAATCAAGGGCTTCTGTCTGGCAAAATCTATATAGCATGTCGGCGCATAGTCATCTTAAATCTGACAGCACGACAGCACGTCTGGTACAGCTAGGAGACGAATCAAAGAGAAAACCACAGAATCAGTTTATGAGATCGCCTAGAATCAAAGATATCATCTGCTTGACAAAAAATTGCAACACATCAGAGCGCATGTGGTTTTAAGTCTGGCAGTATTTCCGTTATGGTAAAGAGAAGTAAGACAAATTAAAGAAAACAGCACCAGATATGTTTAAGAAGGTAATTCAATTGAGTTGTTTGTGAAATTGCATAGAATCAAAGATATCGCTCACGAAAAAAATGCCAGCCATATGAAATCGCCTAGAAACAAAGAAATCTGCATAGCAAAAAATCTTAGCATATTGGTGTGCGTTGGTCTCAGGTCTGGCAGCACTTCTGGTACGGTATAGAGCGTTACATAACCGCAGAGTTGTTCTGGCGCGCCATCGAACGCAAGACAATTTAGCTATTCCACAAAAGTCCACCAGCAGTTCTACTTTCATTTTAATCGTAAACCTTGAGACAAAAATGCGCCGCCGTTGCGCCGCCGCCTGCGACGTCGCCGTCGCCGCCGCATATGCGCCGCGTTAGAAACGGCTGCAAGTTGCACGGCCTACTTTGCGGGATCCGTACCATAGAGAAAAGATCTGCCTTTACTCATTTCATACGCAAACTATAATTTTGTAAAAGTATATGTTTGTAAAAGGAGTTTACAACGGGATCGAGCTCTAGAAGGTAATTACAAGGAACTGCTCTCATCAATTATTATAGGTACACTATTTATCCAAGAATTAATACTTAATGAACAATGGAAACTCTGAAATCATTTTATTGAGCAGAAATTGTCAAAAAAATTAATGTAGACGCCTTTAGATCAAATTTATTATTAATCAATTTAGATATTCACTAGGTGTATATACGAATGAAACATGCTGAAAAAAGTGGAACGCGCTGGAATACATTACTCATAAATACGTGTATGGATATTCGATATAGTTTTGGAAATAGTATCTTCGATCAGCTAGAGGAAACTATGTTGTCGTGTGGTAATGATAATCCATCGAACTAACCGCATTCTAACCATAAAATGAATGTATGTCTGCACACCCAGGCGCCTTATTGCATTGAAATTCCAACGGTTACAGTAACTTTGGAAGATCATCGTACCATATACTATGATTATATTCAATTAACAGTTTACTATAAACATTGCCTACTGCTGCTGACACTTCTTGTAAATAAAATGTTTTTTTAATTTTACGCATTAAATCTCTTGTGTTCAGAATATTGTGTGCAAGAGGCATCTCGTAACAAGCTTTATAAACTTACAGCTACGATTTTAAATTATAAAATTGTATTGAATTTCAGGATATGTATAAAATATACTACCTTCTAATCAACTATCAACCAATATCACCAACAATTGGCTATGGATAAGGCATTATCATGCAAAAGTCTAGCAATGTAGATAAAAATACTGAATACTGATACTGAAAAAAACTGATGCCATGGTCTCCTGTTGTAAAGATGTATTCAGAATCTAAGGTAATGGGACCTCGCGACAACACAATTGAAATCATTTTTAGTAATAACTAAACAATTTGATCAATTATAAAAAGAACTCCAGGATCATCTGCGTCGCGCACTATGGCGCTGCCCATTGACAACTTGCGAAGTCAAAGGACTTCCTTGAAGCGGCCAGGTTATACTGACGAGTCTAGGCTAAAAACGAAACATGCATATCTATGCCAGGTCTGATGCATAGTAGATATCATTCTGACGTGAATGAGCTGAGATAACAGTACATCGTAATAGTCTTTACGAAGAACAAGAGATGTCGCTGTAAATCAGTTCACTCTTGTTGACAGATGTCGTAAGCGACATATGTCGCCGCTCGAAGGCAGTCCAGGTGCTAGGACCTTTGACTTCGTAAGTTACCAATGGACACTGCTAAAGTGCGCGACGCTTGGGGCTGAGTGTATGCTGCTATCACACCCTTGACTGGGTATATACCACCCAATTGCTCTCTACAGTTAGACACCGCCAGTCTATACTGACGAGTCTAGGGTAAAGATGAAACATGCATGTTTGTAGCAGGTCTGATGCATAGAGAGCATACACTTAGTACGCCAGCAGGTTTTCACATAGTACCTACCACAAAACACATTTCCCAAAGAACAGTTGTGTTTAACAGATAACGTACAAATCTACCCTTTATTGTCGGGTATTTTGTTGAACTTCAGACATTAGAAACCGAACAGTTAAAATATATTTTGCAAATTAACTACAGAATAGTTCCATTTCCTTCAAAATCTGTATCTCTTAGACTATACCCAAAGTGCACAGCATTTTTTCTGCATTTTGCTACAACACTCGGATGATTAAAGAAAATTAGCACACCTAACATCGCTTGTAGAATAGTTGAAGAGCAATTAAAAAATCGCAAATGTCAGTCAGGACACTGTTCGATCACTTCAAGGATCCAGCTAGTCTATAAAGTGATTAACCCAGTTTAGCGAAAGATGATTCGAGCGTGTTGCAATTGATGATTTTTTCATACACAGTGGCCCAACGGAGCTCCATGGTGCAAGCCAAGGTTAATGAGTGAATGTGGATCGACGAAGTCATGTCATGTCATACCAAATTTTACAGAAATCCAAATAAAAAAATCTAGGTTTGAACTTAGTTTAGTATAGTAAAATAATTGCACAATATAGTACTCTAGTTAAAAATTGAAAGAGGGCATTGAACAAATCTTTTTATTTTCAATATTTTCTTATTGACTATTTATTTTACAACGGAGTCCCGTTTACTTCGATCAAGAATACCAACATCTTGCAATTTATTTTTGTGTTCACGTCAAAACATGTTATGAATCTCAAAAAAATATACAAAATAAATCTGGAGGATATTGATGAACTCTGACCGTTTTGGAACGTTCCATGGTTTGACGTAAACACATAAAAATACATTCCAAGAAGTTTGTATTCTTGATCGAAGTAAACGGGACTTAGTTGGAAAATATAATAGTCAATAAACAAATATGAAATACTTGTCAGGAAAGCATTGAAATCTTTAAAATATATATTTTTCTTTAGAGTAGATTTCTTGAAGTAGGAAAAATACTATATGACGCAGATAAATGTAAGGAAGAAGTCACATTGTTACGGTTTTGATAATTTTTTGGTTCTTCTTTTAAAGGTTAAGGAACCAACAGTAGTTTGGTAAAAGCTCATCAAAATTACATACATATAAATTACATATAAATTATTTAAGGAAGTGGAACTATTTGCGCCAAGATCATGAAATGCTTTTGTCAACACTATAGTATTCTTATAGGTTAGATTTTCTCTGTTTTGTGCCAAGATTATGATATGCTCAATTTGGGACTTTGGTATTCTCATTTCCAAGGCTATCCCAGGTTTGAATTGCATATATTTACTTAAATTTACTATATATGATCAAAATACAGTATTCTTACTTTGAGATTATCATCATCAGTTTGTGTATATAGGAAGATATGGTATACTTGAATTAAAACACATATGCTTCGTCTGAGAATTCATTTTTGTGTGTACGCAGTTATTTTACTTGATCTAGGTGATTTGATAACGTCTATGGCCATTATCTACCCATTATCTGCCGCAGTTCCATACTGAGCAATCAATTTGCTCGTACTCACGTATCTAGGTGCCCTCGCCCCCGCTAGAATAAATAAAGTCTGCCCACGTTCGACAAAGCGCGTAAAATACACTACACCAAAAGCGCGACTCTGTTGGCCTATGTTGACATTTTCCCAATGGTTCGGGAGATCAAGAAAACTGCAACATAAAAAAATGGCATCAAAGTAGGTTGATCCTGCAAATCCAACACAATAATAACAGGTGTGGGTCATAGGTTTGGATCGAGCTTACAAACTATTGAATTGTTGGAATCAATTTTGAAAGATATTGTCAAACAATATTTTACAATTCACGAAAACCCCATTATTTCCGATATTTTCAAAACTTGCTTTAAAAGGATCAACAATTTTGACATAACATACGAAAATTATTAAATAAGGCGATACCACTGCATGTGAAATACAGGCAACATACATGACCCCACTCTTTACAAGTTTAGAAAAATAAAAAGGTGTTTATATTAATTTAAAATATTCTAAATGCATCTAGAACTCACTATGTTCATGAATTCATGTAAAATTATACGTCAATAGCTGTTGGGAATAAATCTATCACTGTTTTATCGAGGCAAATGTGTGAGGAATCTTCATGAAATACTTATGATCAAGTTTGCTGCCTATGAGCTGCCACCAGGTCTGTGCCAATTTGTGGTGGTCGATGTGTGTACCATTGTTACGAGTATCTCTCTGTCCTTACCCCCACGATCTTTTTGCTGTATATTAATCATTTGTTGGAAAAAACATCAAATCCTATCCAGAGCTTCGCAGCTGACAGCACCCTTACTTCCTACATGGAACCGGAAAAACCACTACCACCCCGATAGACCTTATTTTGGCGAGGGCAGGACGCATATCAGATCAATGACGACATTGAGAGAATTGGGGAATGGGGATTTACAATTAGAGTCGCGCAGAGGACTCAGACAACTACCCTGACAAAGAAATTTCTGAAAATTAACATCAACAATAACATATCATAGCTCAATCATGTTGCCGATCTCGCTGAATCGGCGTCCCAGAAGCTGTGGTTCTCTTCCGCTCCAAGAAATTGTATTCTCCGGAACAGCTACTGCTACTTTACAAGGCTCATTTCAAGCTCGCAGACACGAATAACCTTACAGAGGAATTCCACAGTCCAGACACTCGAAGGAAGGTGATTGGCTGTCCATATTCTATAGATTCTACTATGGTAAATGTTCGATAGAGCTATCTCGCATAATATCACCTAGAGTCATCATAAAAGACTAGAAGGCCTCAACGTCGTCAGGTCGTACTTGCAATACGAGCATTCTATTTGACATAACGTGGTTTGTTTGTTTTTTTTTTGAGCAAAAGGTGGCCAAAAAAGTATTCATTCAATAAAAAAAGACTACAGCAATACCTGTGTGCGACCTGACTCGCGATAAAAACAGACTACCTATTCCTGCCATGATAATGAAGATGGCTTGAGTACTGCTGTTTCCTGTTTACATCCACGCCTTTCGTAATCTGACACATTTTCTATGAAAAACATACGTTATCTGGGTGTTTTTTCGGTAACGTCAAAGCACGATAGCAAAATACGTAGAAATGTATAATGGATACATACATATAGGTAATTTTTGTTACGAAATTTACATAAAATACATGAGACATTATTTTTTGCATAAATATTAATGGTTTTTCTATAAATACCCTCAACACACCGATAGCCGACCGCGTTTCCATTTCACTTTGCAATTTTCGAAATGTATGGTAGCTTCGACCATAATAGCAGACTGAAAACCCCGTAAAACGAAATATTTCAGAGGGTGGTATAGTTCAGAAACATTATACTTTCTATGTGAATGTAATGTTGCCATTTTGACATGTACGATTATCACGAAGATACTGTTATAAATTATTCGATATAATAGACATAAAGTGTGACTGCATTCGATTGGCGAAACAGTCTTGAAAGTTGACGGGTGGAACTGGGAATGCAGTAAACTTCACTTTACCATCATTATGCAATTACTGCAGATAAATTGTGCTAATATTGGAAAATGCTTCACAAATAAGGCGCTGATGTGTGGTGCGCTTCGCTTTATTTAAAAGCATCGTGGCGTTATCCAAATGAGTGTTCACGATGAATGACTACCCAGATCACATGTGATCACATAACATGAATATTAAAGTGCTTGATTTTTGAAAATTTGTATATCAAATGCTCAAATTGAGTATATCATAATTTTGGCATAAAACATAAAATCTAACCTAGAAGAATACTATAGTGTTGACTGAAGCATTCCATGATCTTGGCGCAAATAATTCTACTTCATCATATAAATAATTATTAGTATAAACATTCTGTAATTCTGATGAGCTGTTACCAAAGCTACTGTTGGTTCCTTAATCCTAAAAACAAGAACTAAAAAAGTATCAAAACTGTACCTATGTGACTGACATAAAAAATATGTACCTGTACCTAAACAAAAAAATATACGTCCACCATCTTTAATAGAACTTATTCACAACTCACATATCACGAATATCACATCAACACCTGTACACTTGTATGAGATCCCAACTTTTCAACAGCATATTCATTCTGAGAGTTGGTTGGTAAAAATTAAATCCAATAGAAAATAACAGGCGCCGAAACGGACACACCCGTACCTTTGAATTGCCGTTGACGAATATGGCGAAGCCAAATATGTGAATGAATCACTTGGAGGTATTCGCAAGATGTTCGTATTCTTGATTGAAGTAAATGGAGCTCCGTTGAAAAATATGATAACCTTACAAAAAGATATGGAATACTTTTTGGAGACGCATTGAAATCTTAGTTGTGAAAAAAATGTTTTTATATTCCTTTAGAATGAGTATGGAATTTGAAAATATACTTTTCTTGGTTCAACCTAATAATAACTTCAGATCAGATGTTCTTGTCGTGAGTATACATTTACAAGAAGGTCGAAATTCTTGAATTGAGAATTTATTTTTATTTGTTTACTAAGCACATACTACATGAACCTATTTATAAATCAAATGTTTAAATAATGCTAATTAATTCAAACAATCATGCCAGCATCATCTAACTGAAACCACAAATCGTCTTTCAAAATGTTGCTGCTCGACATTTAGCAACAGACAGCAAAAACAAAATAAACAAATAAATATTCCGAGAGCACCGCAGCGCTGCATTCCAACGGCGCGCGTCCTTGCTTGTTCTACTTTTTTTCTTCACTTCAATTCCCAAAATCGTAATTTCTCATCAGATTTAAAATTTAAATTGCTGACGAAATATCGGAAGCGCATCGGTAAGCGTGGACGTGACATAACCTCTAACCGTTACAACATTTCACTTTCGTTTCAGTGCTTTTACTCGCGATGGTTTATGAGCAGGATGAGCATCTGATTAAGTTGCCGTTGTGTATATCACTGCCATTACTTTGACTTTCTAAAACGTTTTACTCACTCAACTAGCAATCGGAGAAGGACCACAACCGTTATTTTGTTTCTGTGAACTAGAAACTATTGAATGCTATATAGTGGTTGTACGGCTAAACCTATGACAAACGGTAACAGATAATGAAAGATTATTAAAAGCGTTTATCAAATTTATAGGAGCAAAATATCTTGATTCTGTCTGAAGAATTACTAGCATGCTAATGTGATACCTACTCAAACTTAACATTCGTAAGAAGTGAGTATTTTAATTCCATCTACTTGATGCGTAATACCCTGGCGGATCTTCACGATTCATTTTCACACGTATGCATCTTGCCGAAACCTACTTCAATCAGGCACGTTCATTATTTAATTTACTGGACGTTATAATCCAGAATCGTTTGCTGTCTATTCTAAACAGAAATGTATTTATTGAAGGTGCTGTGAAGAGTAACTTTTGTGAGTTCAAGTGATTTTGAAAATTATGGTGAGTTTGTCTTACAGAGCAATCTCTCTTACCTGTTGAAGAATTTTATTCAATCTAATAAGGGAGTTTGTCTCACAGAGCAATCTATCTTACCTGTTGAAGCATTTTATTCATTCTAATAAGTGAGTTTGTCTCACAGAGCAATCTATCTTACCTGTTGAAGCATTTTATTCATTCTAATAAGTTTGTTTGTATCACAGAGCAATCTATCTTGCCTGTTGAAGCATTTTATTCATTTTAATAAGTAAGTTCGTCTCCCAGAGCAATCTATCTTACCTGTTGAAGCATTTTATATATTCTAATAAGTGAGTTTATCTCACATAGCAATCTATCTTACCTGTTGATTAATATTGGGATTTGACCATTTTATACTACTGTTATATTTGATTTTATGGTTATGATGGTTAAAGTTGATTACTAGAATCTTTATATTCGGCACGGTAATGAAGTATTTGGTTGCTCAGATATGTTTTTTACATCTTTTCAGATCTGACAACTCCCATATCTGATCTCTACGTAAGTTTTTCTTGTTTTATTTAGTTTTTCTTTTATTCTTCGTAAGCCCATTAAACGCTTATTGACAGTACGTCATTGCTGGTCAAATTTGTTAATTTAAACACCTGACACATTTGAGAGGGGAATTTTATTGCTTTCATGACTTATTATGAAAATAAATCAGTGTCATCCGTTAACAAGTATGCATGTGTGTCTGTATATCAATGAGTTTTTCAATGAGAACAGTATCAAACTTGATACCATATAAAGTTTAGTAAGGAATATGGTATTGATAGATCAATAATTCCAAGATCCGATCCAAATGATTGTTTATAAAATGATACCAAAGCGTCCACCTTCTAAATGCACTCGACTGATTCTGGCAAAATTCATTCAGTCATGACTTGACTGGGGATAATAGTAGGTAATTCTTTCATATTTGTGTGTGTTGATCATTTGAAATGCTAATTTCACTAGACTATAATGGGAGCTTACAAAAGGGCAGCGTCGCCATGCGTTGGGAGATTCGTGAACTCATTCTGACATTTGTGTTTCATCTTCTGTATATTTCTTACACATTGATTCTACATGCTGAAAGATATTCTGCCAGTGTTGATTGTCAGACATCTCCATCATCTGTTTTCATTAGAAATTGTGTATTTCAATCGCTTATTAACGGTAGTTCAAAAAAAAATCTGCTTTCTTCGATCTTTAGTGACCAATAAAATTAGAGATCTACTTAAAGTAGCTTTTTTGTGAAACTGCAAACCACTATCCAAAAAATAAGGCAATTTTGTTGCCTAGTCCAAGAAAATATATTTTTTAAGAATATCGATAACATGTATTGAACTAAATTTTCGTCAAAAGCGAATAATCCCAATAACACGTTTTGGTTACAACATTTTTTTCTGTAATTTAAATGTATATCGAACTGTTGTAAATAGCTGTATTGACGTCATTGATAAACACAAGGCAGAATGAGGCAGAATTCATGATCCAATAGAACAACGTTTACCAATACTAAAGCACAGGTATGCAAAAACATCTGGCTCTGAAGGAAACAGTTTGCCCTGATGGCCCTTACAATAATTGTTTGATGGCTCATTTTGCTTGCTTTAAAATTTCAGCCTTTTACTGTAGTTATTTCTATGCCTTTGCGCTGAGCGTTAATTCAAACGCAACTTTAATATTGAGCAGCCCTGATTGTAGACACAGTTTGTAACTCTTGACAGGTGAAACGCTAAAAAGCAAAGCGCCGTGTGAACACAGAATTTACCGCATTGGTGTACATGTGATTTGAATCAGTCGATGAGTCCAATAGAAGACAAAACGACTTCGTCTATGATTGGATTGGATGAAAGAATGAAATTGCAGCTCTTTGTTAGTCAAAACCACATACTACTGAAGGACTACTGAATCAAATTTATATACGTTTGAGCTTCCGATATCATAATAAGTATATTTTGTACTTTGATAAATGTGTATCTATGCATAAATAATACCGTTTATCGAGCATATTTATTATTATGCATTATAAAAATGACTTTGGAGATCTAAGAAAACGTATTGCAGTTTCAAGAAAAAGGCAACTGCTCTCCTCCCTTTTTGTCTGTGTCCATAATTGATTGACCTACTTGTACAATCTAGTGCACGGAGTCAAGTAGATTGATTCAGTACTTTTCACGCTGTAAAGATAACGTTTTTTGTGAAAATATAGCAGTCTCTGATATGATGTAATCTAGAATTCTATGTATTTCTATCGTAAACAGTTATGAATAAAAATATAGAATAATGTTCGTTCTTCTTGCGACATTCTGTTCAACCGGGACATATATAGAAGCAAACGTTTTTATGACGTAATTTTCAACTATTAATTGCGTCCTTAAATGATTCGGACCTTGAGAAAAGTACAAAAACGAATTGAACTATTCTCGATGTCAAAATTATGGTATCCAGAGAAATTATGCGGCACTAGAGAATCTTTGCACCAACTTTAAAAAATACAGCTGCATGACAATACAACAAATATCTTCGAATCTCGGTTCAACATCGGTTGCTGAGTTTACTCAGTGCCAATAAAACCAACAGACAGGCTCGTAGAAAGACCGACGTAAATCTTTTCCAGTGATTTTTTCTTTGTTTAATCTTTCTTGATCTAATATTACCAGTATGCTAAAAAATTTGCGAGGATGATATTTTTTATACTATAAAATTTCAAAGATGACGATGTAAACGAATCATGTGGTTTTTTCTTTGATCCGTCTAATTTCTCATATCTGTTAATTAAAACCACATATAAACACTAAACGAACATTAAAAACGCTATGGTTGCCCCGACAGCTGCTTTTAAAGTAAAAATTACAAGAAAAACTTCAACTTCAACTTTAAAAAAGGCTGTGAGAGGTTGTTGGAGCGTTAGTAAAGTATAATACACAAACGCTGATTAGTTTCCACTAGCAAAGTTCGTAACATACATAGAGTTGCATCACTTTTCCAAAACCTTTGCTGCCAAATGTCTAAAGCAAGGCGTTCTCGAATAGCCCTTTTGGAGAATAAACTTTAGCAGCCAACAGATGTAACAAAAGGCAGCTGTGCCTGTTTGCCTCACGCGGTCTGAGGAAGGACGATAGTAAAAGCCACGTTGACCAACCAGTGTGCTAAATTAGTATATATATACTGTAAATTCTTCTTCTTGAAATTAAAATGGAAATGGGGAAATGTTTTTGACCACCTCTACCGGTGTTGTTTTTTTTGACAATAATTTGAATGGAATATTATTGAGTTCTATTTGTAGTACCGGATATGGTCTAGATCTAGACAATCTAATGCCATGTACACATAAATCAACAGTTTGGAAGGCATGCTGATTGTAATTGAGGTTTTGGAGATTTCGTTGAAAGGAAAAACGTGAAGGCTCTCATAAAGATGGTGCTTAAAATTGAGCTTTATGTTTTATTATAACTTATAGCTTCAAAATTAATAATAGAAAATTATTTTAGAATACTTCTTCTCCTAAGATTGTCGTGCTATGTCAATCCATAGTTCATTCGTATTATTATTTTAAATAATAGCTAATTTTCTGATAATCATCTAATCTGAACCAACCACAATTACTTTTCTTACATATTTGGTATCACCAGTCACTATTTGAAAATTATTTGGGATCGTTTAGAACAAAACATATTTACTTAAGCATGCAACAGTCGAAACTACGAAGCTTTCCAGTTCTGGCACCACTATTGGTGTCATTCGTGTCATTTTTATAAAAATAGTTTAGGTCTTACACGAATGGTGTATTTTTGTATATCACACAAACAGATACAAAATGATACATTTGGGCAAGCCGTCGCTGAAACGGCCTTCATTGAAATATCCATAACTCCACAAACGAATACAGAATATGTATCAAGGTTGCCTTTGATGCATCAAGTTTCAATCATGTTTGA
This sequence comes from Bruchidius siliquastri, assembly GCA_949316355.1. Lineage (NCBI taxonomy): Eukaryota > Metazoa > Arthropoda > Insecta > Coleoptera > Chrysomelidae > Bruchidius > Bruchidius siliquastri. The sequence goes on along the minus strand of OX438530.1, from coordinate 18,801,805 downwards.
TTATACATTGGAGTGTTTTCGACAGTAAACCTCCTTAAGGCCAGGTAAGCGGTGTTCTGTAATATGTACCGGTATATATGAACCACAGTTGCCACGTCTGCTGACAAGAAATCTGACCTTCTAGGAAGCCCTATCAATCTACTAGAAAGTCTGTAACACAAGGATTGCCTTGCTTACTTTTCATTATTTAATATGTCCAGAATACATCTTCTTGGAGTAAGAAGAAATATCAGCTACTATTATCTTATTATTAACATATTTGTTATAGGAAATTGATGATATTGGGGTTAACTATTAGTATAGTTGCTCAAATGCCATAGAACTCATTCTTATAGGTACATATTACATACCAGTCTGGTCGATATAGTGGCTAATGATGTTATTTAATAGAGCGAAAGATATCCACACCTTTTTACACCAAGTTGAAGCATTTATATTCATTAAATAAGCAGGTTCATCATACTGCATGCCGTTGTAGATATATTCTAAAGCTATTCGCGGCATCCACAGGTGGAAAATTTAACTACCGCGAGTTCAACTTATCCATATATCATTCACAAACACACTCTACCATTCGAAAAGATAAGTAGCAATAAGATAAATTGCCAAACTGTTGACGCCGTCCATGTTATCCGAATGAGAGGGAAAAAGAAAGCCACCTGTTTTGCTCTCCCTCCAGCAATTGAGCTTCATCTTGTCAGGCCGGCCCAAAAAATAATATAATTCAGTAGCGTATCGCAAAAAGCACCAGTTCAGCCGGCACACTGTAATAATTTATGATCAATTCTTCGAGAACTTATTCCTTCCGTTTACCCAGTATGTGATCTCTTCATAGATTGATGTACCTAAATAAAAATATAAACACATTGTTGGTTAATTTGTATTGTTTGTCTTATGACTAAGATGGAGAGGCAATGATAAGGAGACCGAATTGATATTTATGAGATAAGCTGAAAGGTGATTTTATATTTTATGATGGAAACAGTTTATCCGCTGGGTGCTTGAGGCTGGCGCCGGGGGCCCGGAAAAGCCCGGACATCAAAGCATTTAAAAAGTTAAGTTAGCTAATTTACTGATTTTCCCAAAAATAGTCTGGTTTTAAAAATTTATTGTATATTTTTTATAATAAATATTAATAATGAATGTGTTTATTTGTTAGAAAACATGAAGAAGAGCAATGAAGGGAGCCCAAAATCTTCAGCGCTCAGGTTAATTAAAATAGGCACTGGATGGAAGCCTCTTTCAAGTAAAGTAGATCAGATCGCTGAAAGATTGAACGTTATACGTTATCATGTGGATTGTAGATGCTCTTACTTGGTGAAACTCTTCCATCATGCAGATTGTGAAGGATTATGTATTTAACACACAGTTTCACAAATAAAACTTTTTTCTTTCAGTGAGGCGTTTTGATTAATATTTAAATCATCGTCGGACTGTCAGATTTGACTACCCAGATTAGTTGCCAACTAGCTAACTAGATCCTATCATCGATACAAAACTAGAGGTCTCAAATAAAGCATACTGTTTATCCTGTCTAGCTATTCCTCTATTTTGTAGGGGTTCCTTTAACACTAGTGGAAATGCAGTCGCCAAAAAAGATTTCCTCTAAGAAAGACAAAAGAATTAACAAATAAATAATTTAATAGAAGAATAGCTAGACAGGATAAATAGTATGCTAGATTTGAGAGCTCAAGTTTTGTATCCATGATAGGATTTAGTTAGCTAGTTGGCATGTAATCTGGGCAGCCTTTATTTAAAAGTCAAATGTGAAAGTCCCACGATGATTTAAATATGAACCGGAATGCGTCACTGGAAGAAAGAGTTTTATTTGTAAAACTGCGTGTTAAATGCACAATCCTGTTATCTGCTTTATTAGAAAGTTATTGTGACATAAACAAATACGTCTATTATTATTACTGTTATAAATCTTCTGAAACATTTGAGATTGAACAATATTTGAGGAATCCAGAGGCATACAAAAATAGAATGATACTCGTACGTGTGGCCTATGGTCATTCTTCTATTCTAGACCTCCCCAAAAGCTTCTGGATAGAATCCAAAAACGAGCAACACGTCTAGTGGATGCGCTGGACCATACAAGGAACCTTCGTAAATGTTCGACTGAGCTTGTATCGCATAACAGCATGAATTGCCAGAACAGCACACACCAGGTCGAACTGCAACACCTTGAACAAACCTCTTCCATAAGTTGTTCTTTTTGAGAACCTCGGCATTGTGGAATGAGTTGCCGGGGAGTTTGTGCCTCGATAGTCACAATCTACAGCATTTCATGGTCATTGTGAATAGACATTTGTCATCTCGCAGTGCTTCTGGAGCGAGATAAGCTTTCTGACTTGCGAGAGGTTGTAAAACCTCGCTGAATGAGGGACATGACACGGCTCATAAGTTACATTCATTTTCATTAATTTATTATCCACGCACCCACTGAACCAGTTAAAGGCAGAAGTAGCAAGGAGATAAATCTGCCAACTGTTGATGGCGTCCAAGCTTCCCGAATGAGAGTGAAAAGGACGGATAACTACTCTCCTCCACTGCTCCCGCTCCAGCCACCGGACTTTTCCATTTTCATCTGGAACTCCAGGCCGGCAACGCGCGACGTTGCCATATCTCTGCACCAGTCGTCAGCTGAGCGACCTTGACGAAATTCTCATTGAATTGTAAGCTGGTGAGAGGTGGACAGCGCTCTCTGGTTTCGTGCCTTTGGTTGCATATCTGCAATCGTTTGGCGAAAACTTGAATTCAATACTGATGTAGGTTGTACTTGTAATGTAAATGCAGCGATTTAATTGTTATGTGTGTAACGAAAAAATGTAGGAAAGGAGGCTAATAGGCGTTTAGTATTTAGATTGTGCCTTTTTAGATTTAGGTCGTATGTTGTACGTAATCTTGCTGCTACATCAAATTATGAAGCGATTGCTTGAGGGCTACTGTATTTCGACTCGTGTATGCAGTCATCTGAGTATTTAAAAATTGGAATAGTCTCCTAACAATTCCAGAATTATACAAAAATTTCAGAAATCAAAGATACAAAATGCTTATACATTATTCAGTGAATTCTGATTGAAATTTTTATAAAAATTAAATTCCTTAGCTGTTTTCAGTGCCTCTAATAACCTTCTTACGTTATTTAAAAGAGCAGAAAAAGGCCCAGAATTGCTCAGCTAGGCTCATAACCTTACAGAACAGTTGATTCTATTTGCATCCCTTAATTCAGTAGTGTAAGTACAATTTAAAAATTTATTCAGCTTAAATTTTAGAACAGTCATAATTATAACGATAATTATTCTTTTCTTAATTTGCTTAAAATACAGCTACTCAGATTTAAATTTGTGATTCAGTATACTCGTGAATAGTATGGAAATTTGCAATAGGATACCAACTTTCAGATTTTTGTCCACCTTAATTTATCATCCATCTAACAGTAAAGGGAATTAAACAGAAGCCACAATAAGGCGTTCACCTATTTCCAACTCAAACAGTCATAACAGCAAAAGGAAAATATCTAACACAACTTTGGACTTCAGTTGTCTCAAGGACTTCACATATATACACACACATATATGAAATTATCCAAAATTTTTATTTAAAGGAAGTTTACCTAGTTTACCTTAGTCATAGTATATTAAACATAATATCATAATACGTTAATCAGTGGTCTATGCATTCAAGTCTACCATAGGGCAATACAAGAAAACCATTCTTTCATTGTCAAATTTCCGGAAAACTTATTTCCTCCCTCAGGACACTACAGAATTTAATAAGATTTTAATAAAATATTTGCTCAAAGTTAGGCACATAAAAAGTTCAAATTTCACTTATTTCAAGGTAAGGTTGAAATTGAAAATTGCCATCTTTTGGAATATCATTAATAACTTATGGCAACATAATTTTGCAGTAATTAATGGACATTTAAATCAATTCTAGTCATCCTTTCCTTAAAAAATACTGCAGTAGATACTTTATTGTTCTTCTCATCTGAGTAAACTCGTGAGTCACAGATGAATGACAAAACGGAAATCGATAACTGACCTATGTCAACAAAAATCACCTTCAAGAGTGAATGATATGAGGAAACTGTACAAATCGTTATATTGTTCCGCGTCACTCCAACTCATACTCTACATTTGAGGTTAGGTATACTGTCACATCTTTGTCGGGAAAAACATTTCTGGGTAAATGGACGTTTTTTATGCTGATATACTATTATAGGATTGTATACTTGAATGTACAACGGTGGGCATCAATATGCAACCTTTATGAATGATCCAGGCCAATCTGTATGGAACATTGTCTATCACACACACATTGACACATCAATAACTGAAGCAACATGTCTTCCATCTGTGGTTTTTTGGAACAACAAATATTCTTGTAGTTCACATCATACATGACTCCACTACCTCAGATCACAGACTGAATGAAATATCTTTTCTAACGTTTTCAGCAGCCTTTTTCTAAGTACTAAAAATTTGATATAATTATGTAAATCCACCGGGATTTTTTACCAGGTTCTAGGTTAGGATAATGATTCGACAACTACATATGAGGATATCCACTCAAGACATAGACAGACATCATCGAAGATCGGAGGTTACAGTCAAACAAGTGGTTATGGCAACGCCGTCCAGCGAGAGGGATCTAGCGATTTTCGTCGGCGCAAGCTCACCGTCGCTGTGCGCGCTCCCTCCGACGTCAAACCAACGATTCGCCAACGCCAACTCCGTTTTGCCGAGGAATTGACAGTGTGCCGCGGATTGTGGTGTGTGGTTGTTGTACGTTGTCTGCTCTCTCGCCCGCCGTCGTGTGTATCTCGAGTGTTTCGCAAACTCGGTTTCGTGTATCCTCTCAAAGTAGAAGTGCCGCACCAGGACGGCGGCATGGGTTCGGAATACAAGCATGCCGACCTGACGAACATGGAGGATTCGGGGCACAGTTGCGGGAGTAGTGTCGTGTCGGACGGTGACTGCAGTGGCCCCTTCTACTCGGATCTGGATGGCGTGCAAATCTCCGACCTGGAAGGAGATGGAGAGCTGCAAGTTCCACAGGTTGGTATTTTGCTGAGCGGACGTGACTATTCGAGACAGGGCGATACGCCTGCGTGGGTGGACGGGAAACTGTGCCACTGGTGGTTGCGAAATACGTCGTAAAAATATATTCAGAGCCAGGTGCCTGAAGTTACCCACGATAATCGCTGTCACTTAAAAAAACACACGGTCTACGTTTTACCATCATTTACTTTTTTTTAGTTATGACTGTCAATTATTTTGGAAACAATTAACAATAATCGTTTTCCCATTCTCGCACTGTACCACGTTTATCCAATAATATATGTCAAACCACTATTATGGCATAAGCTATTGCAAAAATACAGCTGGGCTGCCCTTAGGAGGGTGACTAGTGGCTATTGTTCAAATAATTGATAATGCAGAGCTACTACGTATAGATAGCCGTTTCAATTTTTTCCCTAGACTGAATAATGATTCTGATTTTTTTGTGCCACAAAAAACAATAATAATGGGTTGTTTTTGTTTTTTACTTTTCCACAATTCTCGTGGTTAACATGAACCTGATCAGACTCCTCTGGAATTCAAGCATACTATATTTTGAAACTATTCCAGTGTCAAATATGTATATAACAAAAATCCTAAATATGCCAAAAATATAGCTACTATTTATTAGTACGACTTATGGCTATACTCAAACAGATTGGAAAAAAGATCACAAATATTATATTTAGCATAAACTGGCAATGAAATTATTTTATTTTCCAGTGGTAGGTTGGATTGGAAATCATCACCACATGTGTGTCAATCACGTCAATAGTTTTCTGATTTAGTGACTTGAAAACAAATGTATTTCCATTTCATAGTTTGCAAATACTTTGAACTGCCTACTACTGGTAGGTATTTTAAGGCATTATATTTAATCATACTAACATTTTGCTTTTCCCATTATTTAATTACCTCAGTGTTACGGAAACTGCAGTTTAATAATATACTACCCCAATTTCCGAAGAAAATATATTGTGTGGTTTTTTTGTAAAGCACTCTTCTAGATAAATTAATGATTTATTTAACGATGTTGTCTTATCATCATAATATTAACAGAAAAATCCATTTGTTTGAATTGAAAAATGTCCTCAAATTCAAAAATCTCTAAACAGTGAAGGTGCCAAAATTCCTCTTATATTATTCGGGTTGAGAACGTGATTAATCAAATAATGTGTACCTCTGACCTCATATAATAATCCAAATATTTTCGACAGTAATGACAAACCAGCCACCAGGAAAAGAATTCATACCGAGGGTGCGATTTAACCACTGAGAATTTATTAGATGTATTATCTATTGGTGTCGGATGTGAAAAGCGAAGGATCGAGGTCACTTGTTGAATCACATTATTTGACTTATTTGAAAAATGCTGTAGATTGCATCCGAACTGTTAGGAAACTGTTTAAAAACTTGCTTTAGATATCGATGAAAAATAAAGGGAACTACAGGATAAGATAAGCGAAAACTATAGTTTTAATATATAGTTTTAATAGCGATTTGTAGATGATATGATAAACTTTATTTGTCTTACTGACACAAATAGGACCAATAAAAAACACGGGGCACGTGCAAGGATTCACAGAGATGAGTATACAACTATTGCAACAACATATTGGCAGTATCCACAAAATCGCACGTCCAACAATGTCTTTTTCTCCATGACTATTATCTTCTTAAAATGTCATCAATTTTTAAAAGCACTGCTGTTACATTATCTACAAAAATCAGGCTTCACGGCTGTTTTGCTTTCACCGTGCTTCCGTATGGTGTAGAGTAGTGGTCGCTGACTAGCTACTACTAAAAAGCTTCGTATTATGTACAAAGAATTTGCAAATAATGAAAACAATTGAAACAAGAAAACTGGAGTATGTGGGACACATCAAAAGAAACCCAAACAGCTATGGACTAATAAAAAGCCAAGTCTTAAGAAAAATATTATCGATACGTAGGCTGCAAAAATCTTCAGACAATTGAAACTGGTCTTTTCAGAGCTGCAGTAACTAAAATAACCATAGCCAAGATGATTGCTGACATTTGGACCGAATATGTAATTTGAGAATATAACGTAATATTAATAGGCATTCAAATAAATAAAAAAAGTCCACTGCAATTGCACAGTTCTCCATAAAGTGTGTCAAGTGTTACTTTCTGGATATCAAACATTTGGTTATGGTGATACTTGGCACCCACTATGTGTGGATAGTCGTATTGTGATATCGTCAAGCATTTTGCCAAGTAAACACGAATAGCCGATTTGAGTGTCACCTTTCTAAAGTAAATGTGTTCTCAAACACTAAATATTCATGTGAATGCATACGATGAATGAGCGACTGATTTTCACTATATTTGGCAAATTTTTCTTATCGCTCCTGAGTGTGACGCACGCTCGGTACTTTTGAAAGTATTTTTTTATCTCTAATGTTCGTGACAAAATACCCCACAAAATACCAACCATAATGAATGTTTGCTTGAATGAATTACCGTCACAATCAGTGATAACGTACATACCGGGTTGTGTATTAGAACACTTTTCATTCGGATACGTAGGTTTTTCGGCTGTAGAAATGTTCATATGGTAACATCTGGTGGTTCTTGGGACATTTATACAGTTTTAACTTTTTGTGAAGAGGTGACAAAAACAGCATATAATCCAGGAAATAAACAGCTAAACCCTTAAAGATTGACACCAATTTTTCCACGGCTCAAATTTCACATGGACTGTAGTATTGAAGTTTCAAATAATATGTGTTGCCAATTCAACACTTCTGTTTATTACACGGCATCACCTTCATTAAAATTAAAAATAACTCGTTATCTTTGAGGAGAATTTTTTTCCACAGTTGACAGATAAGCTGTTTGTTCTCCACCGTTCATTATATATAATACTTTTTTGAATAAATAATATAATATTTAAGGGGGCCGTGAATGAAAAACGCATGGTTATATTATCCCGTAAATTCCTCGATAATTTTGGACCTGGTGTAAGAGTATCGATAATGGGCGGGCGCAGTATTGTAATCACGAAAATGTTTAAAATCGAGATATTATGTTTTCTTGGTGTCCCATGTTCTGTCTGTCTCTGTGTATGTCTATATTCCATTCGGATTGTAGTGAAATTTTGACGCATTGTTAATACTGTCACATGGCCAAAAAATCTTTGAAGATGATTTCATAGTTTTTTGACGTTTGTAAAAGACGGTATATATTATTCAATAACTTTTAATACGGCTTTGCCTTCCAACGCGTTTATTTTCAATCACTGTGGACTTTACAATACAGCCGTCGTTTGCTCTGTTTTCCGGTACGCTTTGTGCTAGGCCACTGTGTCACGTATCTCACCTTCTTTTTCCAGGCCTTGCAGTCTTACGCCACTAGTTGGACTACCAAATGAAATGTTTCCGAACGTATACAATTCTGGATTGTGGACTCGAAATAAGTAGGGCTGCAACCCAAGTAAAATAACCTTATAGAAGCGTGCTGCAAAGTCAATACCTCCTTTTTATACGTTTCTCGAGTTTCTGTGGCTAAAGATAATTTCATGTCTCATGTAATTAACAAATTATTGGGGGTGCAGTTTTTAATAACTCTTATATTTAATCTTCTGGATTCATAGCATCGTAGGTATTTGAATGATGTTAATTCATATTACTGTGTGGGTCGTACCAAGTCAATCTACTTAAATCCGTATTTGTATACCAAGAAAACAAACACAGATGAATTGAGAATTTATTTCATTTTTCTCTTTTAAATGGAATTACTTCATACCAAATACCAGCGATCTTGAACGAATTTCAAGCAGGTGCGGATCTACAGGAAGGAGACCACGGGAGAGTATAATTTTTGTAAAATAGAGATCTTTTGAAGGAAAACAGACTTTAAAACGACGTACATGTGTTGCTCTTCAATATATTCCTTTAGACTTTTTGGAGTTCGCATCAAAGTTTAGTTTTCACTAATCTTCCATCTCCAACGTGCGACTTGGATGCTACGTGTATAAGAATATAACATTGTTCATATCATCGTGGAATGAAATGATTACTAGAGGTAGGCAAACCCTCAAACAACTCTCATACAATCTGGTACCTAATGTTTCCAATAACAAATCTCAAATATTTTCTACAGCATTTAAGGATGCGAGAAGTTTCAGAACAGTTTCAATTTGAATCGTTTTGAGGTATGTACCCCTTTTGATTTATTCTTTTGATTTGAAATCGTTTTCGGTAAATGATATTTGATCTCCAGTATAATTCCATTCAAAAATGTGTTCTATCTTTCCACAAAAATAAGATTTAAGATTGTTTTTAAATTATTTGCATTCCTGGTCACACTTTGAATATTGAATTATTAAATGATTACAGCCTTATTTTTGTCTTAGTATGTGGATGCGTCGTGAGATTTATTCCTAAACTATTTTTTTGTGTACCTTATAATAAATTATGACTGTCCAGTGTCGAAGTTCAATGACGCTAGGGTGAAAAAAGGGTATGAAATGTAATGAGCTGGAAAAGAGGACAAGTGAGACATTTGTGGAATGAACATGAGTCCATATTCCACACACGAAGCTTTGAATGCTGCTTTTTTACTTTTATTTGACTGTGCACATGCTACTGCGGGAAATAAAGCCAGCTCACCTGTCATTAAGGGGCAAATTAACTTGAAAATGACGCTGTCCACAAAAAAAGGCGGATATAATAAGGGAAACTCATTCTTTTATGCATATAATTCTGTATTCATGACTCCATGAATACAGTGCAGTGATAACTAGAAATACCCTGAAAACTACCTCGTTACTCAAAAATTTATTTCTCGTCTGCTCGTCGTCTAGCCCGACCATGACGTCCTTTAAAGTCAGCAACCCAGATATTCAGATACATTCACAACTAAGAACTGATAATTAAGGGTTGTATTCTATCGAATATATATTTAGGGCTCTCAGTTTTTATTTGGAAATATCGGTTTTGTTAAATTAAAATTAAGTTAACAGAGTATTATAGCTGCCTTCGAGACCAGGCTATGCTCCTAAAAGCCTAAACCCTGCCTAAAATCCTCTCTAATACCAGAAGCAACAATCTAATAAAACCACTGGTTGAGTAATGTTTTATTTTTGACAAGTACGTACTTATGAAAAATAACTGTCATAATTTTAACATATGTCACTATATATCAAATTTCCAAAAATTATTAAAAATGTATAATGTTTAACTACCCGTTTTTAATAAACAAAAAAGTAATTTTTCGATACCTTATACCTGTAATTCTGACTGCCTCATATCCACGTTTTCACGGCCTAAACAACATTCTTCAACCGAGATTTCAAGTTTGCTATAATTATACACTTCAAATATTGAATCTTCATTTGTAACTCGGCATATCCACATGTATATGTCTGAATCAAAGATGATTCATAAATATTTTCTGCCCTCTTGCCTTGAAATACTTTTGTAGCGTGGTTCCCAAAAATATACAATTTCGTTATGCTAGGTCAGTATATTCCGTAGTTTTTTGGCTGTAGTGAGTCTGATCAATAAAATGTGCTGTTTTTGTGCTTTCATTATTATGGATTCGTAGTGCCTTTAGAGTTTCACTTTTCTGAAGCATTGTTTAAGTGAATTTTGAAAATACTTTCTAGCCCAGAGGCTCTGAAACCGTGTTATTCTATAAACCACCTGCAGATTTTTTGTTTTGTCCCCTCCCCGCGTGCGTTTCGCATGTAATCTGGTGTGAAAATTAAAAAAAAAACCACTCAGTTTGTAGAAACAACGCAGTTTTATCACTTATTTTTGGCATGTCGTCAAGATTTCTCCGAAGAAGTTTAAAACTCTGATATAAAGGCCCATGAAGAAATCGTCTTATTCCTAACAATTAAAATGATCACTAGTTAAACCTGCTATTAAATGTTGGAACTGTTTGATGATAACATCAATATATGACATATTTTCACAAAGAATGTGTATCGATGTTATAAACCATAAACAGTGGAAAATGCGCCGCTCATAAAACAGTCCAACTAGAACCAATAAAGTCATACATAAAACACAGGGACGTATATAAGGGGGTGGGTTAGGGTGTCCGGACCCGCCCTCCTTAGCATATGATAACCATAACACCATCTGCCAGCCGGAATGGAAATTATATTTAAAATATATTTTTATTTTCATTTTATGATGCCACAACTTTATTAGTAATATGAAAGTGAAAACACTTGCTTTTTAAACATCCATTCCCCATTTTCCTTCATGGATAACACCCTACTTCCTATAGTAGAATCCACCAGTTGCCACTTCTTCATGGACCACTTGGTCAATCTGAAAGAAAGATATAACAGTATTATAAATAACTTGAATATAGCTGGCTTGCCATTACGAAGTTCAATACCCTCAGGTGAATATTACATTTGAAGGATGAATTAAACATACAAACTTGGCAACCTTTATAGTTACCCGCATTTATAGTCCTACATGCCACTATGAAAAAGTAGTAGCTCCTTTTCGAGCTCAACTCTTAGTGTGTAGGTACCAAATGGTTGAGATTTTATGCAAACAGTTATTATGGCTCCTTGTAGAAGTTTGTTCAAAACCATAGTCATTTAGTCGGCCATGAATATCATATATGATATTATTTATATAGGATAGTTTATGGCGTAATTAGTTACTATTTCTAAAGAGTGTTAATTTGTTTCGCTTCTGTCTTAGCAACTACAGACTGCAGCTTGCTACATTTTGAATAAAGATCATAAATAATTGAAATAAGTTTGAAAATCAATATATTATCTGAAAATTTGAAAAAACTTGGAATTATTGTGGAATTTTAGATGTATAAATGATAGTGTTTATGATATTTTTAAAGTTAAATGAAATTTCGCATAAGTACAGCATCGATTTACTTCAGGCCATTTTTTTAACTACTGTTTTTTTCATATAAGGCGTTTGGGACAGCATTTGCGTGCTACGAATAACAAAAATATCACATATAGGCTATTAAATTTACATCATAACCATTCATAACAAAATTAATTGGGTTCTATGCGAGAATTTGAGAAATGTAAACGGATTGATCGGATATCAAAATGCAAATCACTGCTCGACTCTCCGTGATCCACAAACGATACTGGTTCCAGACGGCTATACATTGCAGGCACTCTCTTGCAGTCGTCATTAATAGATCTAACAAATTTTATAGGACCGGTCCTGTCTTATGTGTAAACTATTTTCGCTTTCATTAGGAGATCAAACTGATCAAACTGGTTTCAGAATTGCAATAGCGACTTCAGATCTCTTGTCCACTTCACGTGCACTTTTATACACACTGCACCGTAATGTGGCAAGAATTGAGTATATGCCGATGTAGACAATTTGGGAAGATTAGCTTTCAGCAAACCTAGTTTTTTTTAGTCATTTGAACTGTTTGCTGGGTATTTAACATATAGGTAGAAATGGCATAGCTTGGAGTAGTTTCTAAAACAAATCTGATAACTCGATCCCCTTTCGTTTTTTCATAGTATGTCGAAGAATTGATTTTTAACATTGTTGTTATTTAAAGTTGAACTCAGAAATTCCAAAAAAACCTCTGAATACAAATTTATGTACAGTTGTGGTCAAAATAATAGCAGTGTTTACCTAAAACATTATCATTATTTTTTTTATAGAACAACCAAAACATATGTATTTCAACTCTAAAGCCCACCTAAAATGCAACATAATAGTAAGAGTCAAATTAATTTAATTCTCAAAACATCAAGAAAAACGAAAAATGTCGGAAATTCTGTTGGACAAAATAATAGCAGTCTTTTACTAATGTCACTCTCAAACAAAAAATCTATGTCTAATTAACAAAATTCTTATTTTAGAAGCACAACACAAACTTAGTACTTAATTTTGTACCCTTTATTTGCTAGGACAGCTTTACAGCGTCGTGGCATAGCATTAAGTTGATCTTGACATCTAGACACTGGGATGCTTTTCCAAAAATCACTGATTACAGACCAGAGCTCATCTTGATTTTTAGTTTTTTCTCGTGCTACAGCATCCTTAATGTCGCCCCACAGATTTTCGATCGGAATAATGCCTGGGCCTTGAGCTGGCCAATCTAACACATTAATTTTTTTCTTTTCTTAAATATTTTTACATATCAACTGGTATGTTTTGGGTCGTTGTGATGCATAAAAACCCATTTAAGTGGCATCTCATATTCAGCATAGAACAGCATAATCTCCTGTAAAATTTCAACATAAACATTGGCATTCATTATGTTTCTGATCCAAAATATAGGCCCTACTCCGTAGTAGGAAAAACATGCCCTCACCATTATTTTTAAATTTCCATGTTTAACTGTCTTAACGGTTATAAGCCCGCGAAAGGTACCCTTGTTAAGTAAAAGACAAAGAAAGAGACGATTAGAGTTCGCAAAACAGCATATTGAATGGCCTCCATCTAAATAACGTAACATACTGTGGTCCGATGAGAGCAAAAATAGTGCTATTTGGCAATGTGGGTCGTAGAACATATGTTAGACGCCCTTTAGGAACCGCATTGTTGTACATCCGACAACACTGCCAGTACCACCGCCTACGAAGGAAGACGCTCCGGAGGGGGTCGCAGGGAACAAGGGATGAGAGGTTAACGGTCGCAGATGTGGAGCACTTGCCTTCAGCCTCTCGACACGAAAGAGACAATTTATCGTTACATATTATACACTCATAGATCAACACTGTTATTTATATAGTTCGACAATAAATCCGTTTAAATCAATCAAAACAGTTTGCTATAGTGACATGACGAGCTATACGCAACAAATGGTCCTTCGAGCCGGATATATTGGATCAGAACTATTCGACTAACCGAGACTAACCGAACAACAGTGAAAATCTTGGTGATAACTATCGTATCGAACGGTTGTGAACGGTGAGGTGCCATCCACAACTACAGCGAGGACTACCGGAAAACCAGGATACTCCACCACAAAAGGGCAGTGAGTCATTTTCCTATTTTCCTATTTCCTTTATTTAAACGCACATATTCGGCGTTGTTTCAACCTGAAAGCATTTGAAGGTGATTTCAGGGATTTCTTGAACGTAACATATAAACTAATCGTTAAACATGACCACGAGAGAGGGTTCAGATGAAAGTGGTTCTAGTTCTAGACAACTAATACTTGAAAGGAGACAAATCAAGGCATCTCTTACAAGGTTTCTATCGTATCTAGATAAACACGCAAACAGTCAAGTAGTTGTACTTAAATCAAGATTAGAACACACTGAACTACTATTCAAGGAATTTAACAGAGTGCAATCGGCTTTGGAAATTCTAGATGAATCTGAGTTGGAAACAGATGAAAGGGAACAATTTGAAGAGCGTTTTTTCGATGCTGTCGCGAGAGCTAAACAATTAATAGCGCAAACGGATTCAAATAATCAAGTCGAAACTCGCACAGCACATATGTCTAACAATCACGCCAGTGGCGGCGGTAAAGGGTTTCCGACCATCGATCTGATAAAGTTCAGTGGTGACTTTGATAAATGGCCACAGTTTAGAGACTTGTATCTCACATTAGTGCACAATGATGATTCCATCGATAACGTGAGAAAATTCTATTATTTGATAAGTTCTCTTGAAGGACAAGCAGCTCAAATATTAGAGTCGATACAAGTCACTAGCGAAAATTATAAAATTGCTTGGGACCTCGTTCAAGAACGGTACGAAAACAAGCAGCTTATTGTGAAAAAGCACGTGCGTTGCTTGTTCGAGTTACCTACAGTTTCAAAAGGTAAATACACATTACGGAATCTAATCGATGACTTTAACAAGAGCTACCGTTCATTACAGCTACAGGGTGAGAAAGTAGACTCTTGGGATACACTCCTGATCTATTTAGTTACAACTAAATTAGACTCAAGATCACTCACGTTATGGGAGGAATCACTCATTCATAAGCGAATTTCAAACCCAACTTTGCAACAATTGCTAGAGTTTTTATCTGATCGGTGTAAACTCTTTGAAACCACCGAACAGTCCTTGAAACACGAAAAAACCGCTTCAAATAATGCATCAAATGGAAGTTCTGTTATATCGAAACAAAATTCGTTCAGTAATTCTAACAAAAATGAAACATTTCGCAAAAAACGACATTCATATGTATCAACACATTCAGATCAATCTGGCAATGTAAAATGTGTCTACTGTGATGAGACACATTACGTTTACCGGTGCCAAAAGCTACTTGAATTGCCAGTAGCGGCTCGTGCCCAAGAGGTTGCAAAACTTAAGCTGTGCTCAAACTGTCTACGATCGGGACATGCGATGACGCAGTGCTTTTCTCAAGGGTGCAGGGTGTGTTCAGCAAAACACAATACAATTCTGCACACGGATCAAAGTGCAGAGTTAAGGAATGAGTGCAATACCTCATCCACCAATCGAAACAATGCATCGACATCAGGAATGGTTGTCAATCATTGCACACAATCAGAACCTCTAATTTTGTTATCTACAGTTCAAATCAATATTAGAGATTCAAAGGGTGATTGGCATCAGTGTCGTGCTCTTTTGGACAATGGGTCTCAGTCCAACTTTATTAGTAAATCGTTAATGAATAAGTTGGATTTACATTGCTCAAAAATCAACGTCCCCGTAGTAGGGGTGGGAAATGCTTGTACTAACATTTCTCTACGCACATCAACAGACATTAAGTCGTCGGATGATAAATACATGAATCATCTAGACTTTTTAGTTCTAGACAAAATTACAGAATTCTTACCGACAATGGCCTTCAGCCGAGCTAAATTGAACATTCCGACCAGCATTGAAATATCAGATAGTCAATTCAATGTCCCTTCGGAAATTGATGTTCTACTCGGAGCAACGGTATTCTTCAATATTCTTAAATATGGAACAAGAAGCTTAGGTCCTAACCAACCGACACTTCAAAATACAGTGTTCGGATGGACACTTTCAGGTATGTTGAATGTAAACGAGTGTCGAAGTAGAACTCATAAAACCGTTTCATGTCATGCGGTAACGATTTCAAGCGTAAACCAAATTCATCAAAATCAACTTAAAAAATTTGAGCAAGTCGAAGAATTCCCTCCGACTAAAGCTCTCACACCTGACGAGGTAGAGTGTGAACGGATCTTTACAACTACGACTACGCGAGATGAGTTAGGGCGTCTCGTCGTAGAGTTGCCATTACGAAAGAATGTTTGCGATCTTGGCGATACACTCAATCAGTCAGTGCCAGAACTCAAACAAACACAGTCATTTTTATCACGTGAATCAGACACTCTAAGGATATTCCATTTATTTTCGCCATTACCTCAAATCCAGCAGTCAGTTGCCTGGTGTTTCAGAGTATTCAAAAATCGAAAGCTACCCAAGAATCAGCGGATTTTTGGGACTTTAACCACAGAAGAGCTCATTCAGTCCATGAACTTCATTATAAAGATGGCACAAATGCAACTTCTTGGTTCGTTGCGCCAGAGATATTGGATTATTCATGGCCGCCGAGCAATTCGAAGCATTCTATCTAAATGTATAGTTTGTTTCAGACTACGACCAAAGGCCATTACATGCAAAATGGCCGATCTACCACGCGATCGTGTGTCTCCACTGAGACCATTTTACATTTCCGGTATATTTATATGTTTTACAACCAAAGCAGTTCATCTAGAACCAGTCAATGATTTATCAAGTCAATCATTTTAAATGCACTGTATAGATTTGTCTCCCGACGAGGTCTATGTCACACATTATACAGTGATAACGCTACAAACTTTAGCGGCGCGAATAATGAACTTGCTTCTATTTACAAAATGGTAGCAAATTTTCCCACAGACTCAGGTGTTTCAAACTTTCTGAAGGAAAATTCTATCAAGTGGAAATTTATCGCACCAAGATCTCCCCACCAAGGTGGATTGTGGGAGGCTGCCGTCAAACGGGCAAAATTCCACCTTACACGTATTATAGGGAAAAATGTGTTGACGTTCGAAGAAATCTCTACTCTTTTCTCTCGAGTTGAAGCAACAATGAATTCGCGTCCCCTTACCCCGTTAAGTGATGATCCGTCTGATCTTAACGCATTAACTCCAGGTCATTTCCTCATTGGAACCTCACTCTTAACCGTTCCTCAAGATGACCTCACAGAAGTGCCAGAAAATCGAGTCGACCACTATCAGCAAATACACCAGAAATATCAATTCTTCTGGTCACGATGGTCGATAGATTATTTGACCACGTTACAAGCCCGACAGAAATGGCATTCAGATACCAACTCTCCATCATTAGCAATAGGATCCATGGTGCTAGTTAACGACGAGAACCTCCCACCACTCTATTGGCGATTGGGTCGTGTAACTAAGCTCCATCCCAGCAGTGACAACAAGAAGAGGGTGGCTACCGTCAGAACTGCCAGTGGTGATTTAACCAGAGCTGTCCAGAAACTTTGCCTTCTGCCGATCAATACTTCATCTACTTGTTGAAGGCCGTCGCTTCAAGGCCGCCGATATGTTGTACATCCGACAACACTGCCAGTACCACCGCCTACGAAGGAAGACGCTCCGGAGGGGGTCGCAGGGAACAAGGGATGAGAGGTTAACGGTCGCAGATGTGGAGCACTTGCCTTCAGCCTCTCGACACGAAAGAGACAATTTATCGTTACATATTATACACTCATAGATCAACACTGTTATTTATATAGTTCGACAATAAATCCGTTTAAATCAATCAAAACAGTTTGCTATAGTGACATGACGAGCTATACGCAACACGCATATATATATATATATATATATATATATATATATATATATATATATATATATATATATATATATATATATATATATATATATATATATATATATATATATATATATATATATATATATATATATATGCAAAAACTATACATCAGATATAAAAATTCAATCTATCTGAAATTGTTGCATCTTTGAATCTAAAAAATTATGAATACATCCTGAAATTTTTTTATAGAGTAACGGAAAAATTGATATTTCCACAATTCAGAGAATCAGACCAATTTTCTAGGGCGTATTAAGTGGCTATTTCCAGTTTGTCAAAACTGCCAAAATCCTGTATAACCAAGAAATTGGAAAAATAAATTTATGTAAATGCAAAATATTCCAGTAGGTGGCAAGCTACAACATGTAAATCTTGTAGATGTTTTGATGACACTGCTTCAAAATCTCGCTGTCTTGAGAATTTGTTTGATTCCATATTACAAAAGTGTCGCGTATATAGCGACCCGTAATTTTAGTTCGAAGTTTGAAGAATCGATGGCGATCAACGATTTCAACATCAAACCAAACCAATTGCTTCGTTATGTACACGATACTTTTCGTTATTTGAAACCATAAAGACGATCAACTACAAACAATTTCGAGCACCTGACCAACATGAGGCCTTCAATAAAATCGAATATAATTAAAAAAAAGAAGAGGAATGTAAACAGGACAATAGTCACGAAGAAAATAGTGATCTGGGTACTAGTAGATAAAGCTAAGAATACCTAACTGCAATGCAGAGACGGACTTGGACGATGAGCTTGGATACATTAAAGGAGGACCTGTCGAAAAATAAAATCCGAAAAGGCTGGCGGAAGAGGTAGATACTGTAGAGGCACTACCAGCAGGAGAAGGGATCAGAAAGTTCCTCGGAATTTTTTGATTTTGCCAACGAACAGCGAGCTGACATTAAGGAATCTGAAAGAGTGGATTATGAATGATGCTTGGGCCAAGGCTAAGGTTGTACACAGATTTTATCGTGACGTTCAAGGAGGCGGCTTTTACAGCTACCAGCTACAACGTTTATAACAGACCTATAGCGCGCATGAAAAACTGATCATAAAAATCATTGATGAACTGTATTCAAACCAAATGGTTCCATTCGTGTATACATAGCTGTCTAGTAGCGTGAGTCATCACCACCGACTGCAATGGGCAGATAAGACGCCACTCGATGGAGTGGAGATGATTGGCCAATCCAGAGACCGGACAAGAATGTGACGAAAGGGAGAGAGTACCTCTAAACAGCATCTCTAGTAGCTTACTGGTTTGATTCACTCCACGGCTGTTTAAGATGCCACATAAATCAAAATTTTGGGGCAATGGTCGTCAGGACCGCTATTATTGTATAATTAAAAACTTAATTCACAAAGTACAAAAAAGTAGGATGATGCTTGTCGAGGAAATATTAACGGCATCATGTTAGTAAGCAAACCTAGACACCTCTTTTTAAATTCATTGGGAAGCGGATTAGAGATACTCCAACTTTTGTTCTTATACGAAATAGTGGTAAAAAATGTCTAAATTTATACCATGAAATAGAAAATACAGGTCTTTTCAGCTTAGGAGACAACATTTAATGATGAACCTATTCATCAAACATAGCGAATTCAAAACATGATTGAATCCATTTCCAGGGATAGTGGTCTAACTCAATATTTCTTAGATATCAAATCGAACGATCATAGGACGATATGTATTTGATATTTCATTCGAAAAGGCTTCTATCTTCAACCTGTTTGTTTGTGAAGACCTTAAAAGGTGACCCCCCTGCATGAAGGACATTATCCAGCTGCTCGGTTGCTTAGCGAGATAAGTGGTACTTTGATACGATAAAAATGTCCTTCAACTTGACATAACTTATTGAAACTGAGTTCAGACGTCGATTAAACCACCGCTATTCATAAGCTTATCTGAACATTACATTCACACAATGCAGGTTTTAAAATTTTAAATATAGTACGGGATACGAACATCAAGAGGCGAACTTGACCCCAGCATGATAAATCCACCTTATTAATCTATTTGAATTATCTGCAGTTGGCCTCCGAACCTCAGTCGTTATCACGAAAATAAAAATAAGTTTTATTTCTCATAATTTACATTCATGAGGAGGTTTTATTCATAATTTTTTAATGCGGGGTTTCTGAATGATACTAAATAGATTAGATAGACATAATGATCATACCTTATACGTTTACCCTAATTAAGTAACTAGAAAGTTTTTATTTATAATTTCTAGTTGCAGCATACGCTATACGAAAACAATAGCTTTGTATTTTAAATTAAAAAAAAAATGTATATCCAAATAGAAATTACGTAATTACTTTTGCCGAATCAGATTTGAGTTCTCCCCACCTTAAATGAACTAAAATAGAGAAATCATTGAAACAAAAAAAATACCTGATGAAGAAGATGTTTGACGTAAATTACGTAAAATGCGGAGTTTTGCAGTTTTAAAAAAATACACTTGCTGAGTGTCAAAAATCGTAAATAAACATGCTTGTGACTTCATTTCATACCTCAATTCCTAGACCTGTAACCTTTAACATTTTTACGTGTTTCCAATCAAACTATTTCAACACCAAGAGTGACTTCTTTTCATCATCAACAGTTATGAATATTTGTCGTAATGTGAAAAACAATTTTGTGTATGCAGATAAAAAGTTGTGTAATTAACACAGTTTCACAAATAAAACTCTTTTTCTTTCAGCGACGTCTTTCGATTTATATTTAAATCATCGTCGGACTGTCAGATTTGACTGCTAACAAGGCTACCCAGATTACTAGCCAACTAACGAACTAGTCCTATCATGGATACAAAACTAGAGCTCTCAAATCTAGCATATTATCTATCCTGTCTAGTTATTTTTCCATTGAATTATGTTTTCCTTTCTTATGTCTGTCTTAGGAGAAATGTTTCCTTTGGTGACTGCATTTACACTACGGTTAAGGGAAGCTCCTACAAAACCTTAATTGGAAATTTTATTTATCAAAATATTTCACGTTTCAAAATATTTTATTCATTAAGCTATTTCATTCTTCTTAATACATTTTATAACTTGAGATATTTCTGGAGTCAGTTAACCTAGTATACAAATTGATGGAAACTTATAGCAGTTTATCGATAAAAATTGATTTTAAAAGATCATTCTTGTTCATTTACTACAATGAAGTCAGGGTTTCGCAGATATTTTTGAATCTCCAATGTTTCCATGTAGTTTCCAAGTGTTTGGCAAAATTTGATCTTTCTGGATGGTGGTTTTTGAAGGCACTTATATGTTGTCTGTGCCTTGTTGTAAATGCTCTAGCTGTATCAGGAAGATGCATTTCATTTCATTTCCGTCGGTTGATATGCAGAATTGTCAGCATGTTTGGATCCTTTTGTCACTGTGTAATAATAGTAACCGTTGCACCGATTTTGCTCAAAACTGGCAGAGATAGATATTCTATATTCCTAGATTTTTCAAATTTTTTTGATCTTCGATACGAAAATTTATTAGCGGCTATGATTTTTTGAAAATTGTGTCGCCTTTAAAAACTTGGTTGTTAGAGGGCTCAACAATTTAGCATCCAGCCGGAATCTACCAAATATAATTTTTGATGTTTTACACTAGTGGGGTACTTTATTCGTGCTCAAAAACATTCTAAATGCTAAATATTCCTTTGAACTCTACTTGTCTATCGGCTTTGCCAACTTGAAATTCAGGGATGAAGATGCAGTTATCCAAGAACACTGATTTATATTAACAGCATAATACATGCGTACTGGACTTAATACCCTCTAAACAATATTATATTGAATATCAAAACCCTACCGTATGAATCATTACAACGTATTGACGAAAAATAACAGAAACAACGTTCAACTTTTTGCTCGCCGTTTTACAAAGATGTCATGATATACCAGGGGACTTCATAAAATTCTATTTAACTGCTACATGGTGGACAATGATTTTCCAGCTAGCGGACTACGGTGTTGCGACGTATTGCTACGCGCTATTAAGTAACATGAATGTGTAGAAAGTACTGACTCAATCCACTTGACTCCATCTCTCCATTGAGAGGTGGATGTATCAAAGTTAAATATGTATGTAACTTGCACATATATACATTTTTATATAATATCTAGAATGCGCAGAACGTCTGATGGTGCATCATCTTACATCTCCAATATTTATAAACTAATTATTATCTACGATAAAGAAATGGTAAAAGTTTGTAACATTTGAATAAATCGAGTATAAATATTCTAAATACGATTATTTTCCATAATTTTGTTGCAGTGTTGAGCGATTAAGTAGAACATATCTCGACCATTTCCTGTCGTTTATTCAACATTTTGGAACAGTCTACTTTCTGTGGGTAACTAGCTTTGATAAAAGGAATTTGGTAATGCTCGTATCACCAAATTTTTATCTTGGAATGTACTGAGTACACAATTTGGTTAAATTGTATAGAATTTTTAAGAAATGATTTGAATTATTGACTTTAGGATGGGTTCTATCAGTCTCTTCATTATCTTTTCCATTCATGAACATAATTATACATCAATGCTCAAAACCGCTTTGAATAATGAAAATTAATGATTCCTCCAATTATACTTCAGGTCAGTCTTCCGGTACTAGTTTCAACGTTTCATATTAAATATACGTTTAACAGGTAACAATATTAGATAAACGATAATTTCTTCAAAAAATATGCTTCCCACGCATGAGAGAGGACGAATTGAACTTTTTTTATTCGTAATTTTTGATGTTTTAGGTCTATGCCTACGTAAATCCATATCTGTGGGTTTGTCTGTCTGTCGATGTCAGTAGATCTAAACTGTTCATACTGCAATTATGCAATAACTGCGAATGCGATATTTTTCGCCTTCCACCTGTTAAAAACATCTAATGAACTATGATTTCGCAAAGGGTCTTCGCCTGATATTATAAATTACCGAAAGATTATATTTTTTACTATTTTTATTTATAAAGGAGCAGAAGCTTCTTGAACTACTATCTAGCAAGGACGGTGATAGGCTTCGTCTTATTGGTTGCTTAGATATTGGAACAGAGGTTGCACATGGTCGATTTAAATCGTACTAACAGTATGATTTTTACAGTACCTACATATTTTAGTGAAAAAATGCTGCCTTGAAATTTTCAAAAATTATAATTTTCTTAGTTAAAATTACTCTCAATATTTTTCTCATATCTAAAAATGGTTCAAATAGAAGTTATAGATCCTTCAATTATCTACAATGTTCACATTCAGCCTGTTTTGATAGGAGTAGCACTTATCCCAGAAATCTTAAAAAACACGTTTCACCCACCCCTCCAACTGGTATCTGTTGCAGCTCAATCGACTCTCCTCAGTTATGTACCATTCTTATCCTTAACTATCCCACCACCCCTATAGTGTTTAGAGTTGTCCAAATTTATGCCCTGTTGTTGAAAGCGGTTTGGCACTGACGTAATTTTAATCTAGAAACATCCTTATTGTATTTACTCAGTCACTAAATCAACTGTATCAGACAGCATAAAATTGCCAATAACTTTTATACATTCCGAATAATGGAATAATGACATTTACTCTGAAAACTACTACTGGTCTTGTTGGACGACTAGAAATCTAATGCAAAAAAGATCAAAACAAAGACGAGAATGTCAAGGACAAGCGACGTTCCGTGTGATGCTAGCCACAACTGACCACCGCCAAATACTGGTTTTTGACTGTCGCATGAATATTGATGATTTGCTAATGCATAGCAGGTGTTGGCTGGTAGTTGGTACATTAGGAACCAGGATGCTGGTAGCAACTGGTAGTGTATCAAGGACGAAATAATTAATTTATATTTCATATGGTGCAATTTGGAATATTTCTATTATAGCTGCGCTATCGTAATTAGGATTTTTGTGAATCAAAACCTCAAGTGAAACATTTAGAACAATCGTTATACAATTTTTATTCGGTACTGAATAAGGTTTTCATAGTGTCATTACATTTCGGACTTCGTATTTATTTTCAATTGTGTCACGAGCTTTGTTACAAGTCATTAATGTTTTATTCTTGATTGTACTACCCACTTATGTTTCATGACGGATACATAGCAAAAAACCATACCGCTAATTTACGTCAGTCTGTATGTCGTCTGTAGCTTGTCTAGGTTTCCTATGCTAAGTAGAATTCGAGCAAATCGCCACTCTGGCATGTGGTCGATACTGATGAACGGTTGGATTGATGTGAGAGTATAATATAGACGCTCCAGGGTTTCTACTTTCACTCTATTTTCTCCGCTTCTGTTTTAGAAGCTGCGTTTTAACTGAATAAGGGTAACGAATAATTACTATAGTGCTATTTAGTCTTAAAATATGGCCTCAATTAGTTTGACTCTGTTTCATGTGCAATAATATCGATTTTCCAAATTTAATGCGCCGTGGAAAGTACACGACGCCATTTTTGAAAACATCAACAGATGAATCTTATCGTTTTTCCGAGGCCTATATGATAATGATGAGTCCTTACAATGACGAAACAGCGTCCTATACGATCAGTTGCACTTAATGTCCCAAGTTAATCACCAGGCATGTCAGTCTGTGTGAAGGAAATACATGTGATAATAGTTTTATTATCAAAAAGTGTTAGTCATATATTCTGGGCAACATAAGTCACTTCATTCACCAGCGAATTCGAAAGTACTGAAATTTTAGAGTTTCGCTGGAAAAAATTGACAAATTTGTATAGAAATAAACCACAAATACATGTAAAAATATCTGTATCGGTTGGGAATTGATGATGTTAACTAAAACTCTCGATTTTGAATTCTGAACTAATGAAAGTATATCGGTAAGCCTGTAGCAACACAGATTGAATTTCAACGAAAACATTGGCATAAATGTCAGCCGTAGGTGAGAGAATTACGACAAGAAAAAATACGTTTCCATTTATTTGGCAATTTAGATGTGCCATGCCACATTAGTATCCACTGATTCATGTCCCACATGCTGTTTGTATTTATATACGGGTATACATATTTTGGTATTTATAGCTCACGTCTGAAACTTGAAAGAACTTTATTCTCATTCACTGTATGTAGCAGATTGAATTCAAGCTCCGAGACAAAGTGTCTTGCATTGCAATCGAGAAAGGAAAAAAGGTTGCACTCCCAGCAATATTACCGTTTTACCCTTTGATATTATAATGAAAACAGAATTTCAGGAGATCCCCTCTTAGATGCTCAAGTTAAAGTTTCCGCTTGCCCGTACCTTTCACTTCTGCGAGTCTGTCTCCGAACGAGAGTTTCTGACACTTTTGGTCTTTTCGCAACAAATTGTTGGAGGAATAACATCAATTTCTTTTGGCGTTGATAGATGACGTTTTGTTATCTATAAACACTCAACCCTGCTTGCCCTCATTACTTATTATACATAGATGATTGTTGACATAATCGATTTCAAATGCCATGAAAATAATTTATTATTTATTAAAAATGTGAATTTTCAGTACATTTCAAATGATCCGAACATTTCTGCATTTTGTCTATTTGAAGATTAGATAGATAATTACCGAAGTTATATTCAGCCATCTAAAAAATAGCTTAAAGTAGATTAATTCTGTATTTCACATGGTGTATCAGTTTGTTAGAGACTAATTGGATTTCAGAAATATTAGTGAATTTTGTAAATTTCGAAACAGTTACCGTTGCGAGGGTGGTATCTTACTTGACAACATTTTTTGTGATATTCACATTATATTCCAGTAAGTTTGACTACATCTTGTGAACACAAATGATTATAGATACACATTTTGAATGTTACCACCCCTATGATATCAGACTTTCTGCTCAATAGTTGATATCTCATTGCCTCTCATTTCCTTTTTATGACTTCTTCAGTTGGAAACTTTATTTAGCAAACTAAACTTATGTAGATTCCCTGCCGCAGACTCGTGTCATCTAGCCTGACGTCAACGACAAGTATGTCCACCTAAATCCAATTAGACACACTTTAACGTGACTGATAATTCACGTGAAGTCCTCTATGTTTTGTTTTAAAAATAATACGCAGTGTAGCAAATCTTGTTTTCATATTGCGACTGTCGCGGGACCGTGACCTCTAATTACTTTTTCAAGGGAAAATCAATAGTTTACTTACTGTTTAGGAAATGGCCAAGATTTAAGATACTAACCATTTTTTAAGCCTTACTTAAGCATCACACATTTCTGATGACCTGTGTGTTCGTGTGTTGGGTTTATGTAGTCCAGTACTTCTGTGTACATTTTAGTGCGAAAAGACAAAATGATAGAACAGAGATTTGTTTAGTTTGGGACTAAAAACTGCGAACACCATATTTTCAAAAAATGTATAATTTATAATAACTGACTTCACGAGGATTAACACTTCTACAATCTAATCAAAACCTTCAATTAATTTATATAACTGTATGTGTAAAACAGAGTCAGCTTACGCAATTGTTTTACACTACATAGCACTCTTTTAATTGTTGTGATAGACAACTTTGATGTTCCAAAAACTGTGTTTCGGACATCGATTATCTATAAAAAAAGTTATTGTCATAACTAACTGTTCACTTGAAGACGATTGAAGATGCGCAAACCAATCAAAACGTCGTGAAACTCAAAAACTACTATATAACTATCAGTTAGAGCAATCAGTCTTCTTTCTCCGATATTCTGCGGTAGTTGTACAAACGAAAAATATTCATATGTTTTGTTAGATATTTTCAGATTTAAAAAGATGTCTCCATTCTCTATCATATTCGGAAAATATTCGTATGAATTATGAGAATGCGAATGTCAAGTAATATGTCAATATTCGATACATCTATTATGTACGATAAACAAACATATCATTCTCATATGCCACTCAGCGCGTGACTTTCTTTTTGCACATGGTCAGCAGTTCATTTTTTGGCTCATGTGCATATCACGCATTTTTCTGATGGTAATTTTAGCTCGGAGACAAATCGAGGTATGTGTACACGGTACAGTCATAGCTATTAGCTAAGTAAATAGTATACAAAATAGGCCAATCAATCGAGCATTCCATCGACAAGTATGCTGCTTCTTACTCCCCACTTATAGACTAGGGAAGTGATCCTGGAATATGTTTTTTGGATGTTGTGTTATGTCTACGCCATGGATGAATTGGAGTCATTGTTTCTTTTTTGTTGGTCCTTATATGTATCTCAGCCTGTCTGTCTGCCGCCGTTTTTATCACCAGGTAAATCAGTAAGCTTTGGATAGGTTTGCTAGGTTTATTAACCTAGCATGCTTTCTTTTTGAATAGTTCTTCTCCAAACCTATTTTTTATGTTCCTTGAGTTTGAAAGACACTGAAACTTTATTGTTTACAAAATCGACTTTTATTTTTGAAACCTGTGTACATTTTAATCCAATTGTGCAGTAAAGTGTGGTTTCCATTATCTATAGAATATTTTTGTTCACAACGTTTCGATCAATATCAGTAGAGAAGTTCTCTTGTAGCTTAACTGATGTCGTGACTAGTAAATTTTCTCGCCGGTGGAGATTGAACCCAAAACTTCTTGAATTCTATGCAAACGCTTTTATCCATTTAACCACGGCAGGCCGTGAGATAAATCAGCAGATACGGTATCTAGTAATCCCCACCCGTGCAAGTCACCTTTCCAACTTTGTAACTTTTAAATAGCTTTAATGTTGGTTAGATATCTGATGGTCACTAATTGATCTTCAGTAAAACTTTGCCGAGATGTACAATGAGATAAATGTGGAAACTGCACCGGTTAGAAACTACGTAATATATCGGATTCTAATTCCTGATTGATAATTTTTTTGTTGTTCCGAATTCAAACAATTTTGGACATGAACAGAAAACCGAGCATAAAACGTTTTCATGTACCTATACCAGTATGTTTGAGCAAATATTCACATAATGCGTGGAAGTGGAAAGTACTAGGTCAATCTATTGTATTATATTATGCAAAGACAGATATTGTCGTCCTTCTCCCAGTACTTTTTTATTCAAGGTCACTGCCGCTGTTTCCAGGAGAAAAACAATCAATCATGATACCCAAAACTATACCATTAATGAGGTATAAATAAACTAGATTTCTAGTAAGCTTATCGCAAACAGTCATTGGCTCTAACCGATTCGCGGTTGAAAAAGTTGCCAATTATCGCTTTATTGAAGGCAATAAAAGTACTGGTATCAATTTCATTTGGTTTTATGGCGTCACAAAAAAATCTACCAAGGAACAGGTACGATTACATTTCATAAATGTATATACATAATTGTAACGGGAGCCAGAATGGTTGTTTTTTGTTGATTTGATATCGCCTTGATACTTTCAGAGCCAGTGATTGTTAAATTACAGAAACATATAGGGTTTATGTCTGGCCGAGTCCTCTCGATATATCGGAAGCTTTAGATAAATTATAGCGGAGATCGTTTCCTGAGACGTCGATCCTCGTGCGTGAACCTGAATAGATGTACTTTTGATGTATTTACCATCAACGCCTGCATTTCCAGAGGATCTTTTTTTGTCCAACACCCTTCTTGCTGTACATCAACAAAGTATGGTCTGCCGGAGAGTGTCCCTTGACCCTCGAGACACACTACGGACCTTGTCTTAACTGGGAGCACCAGGCAGTGAGGTGATGAAACGGTAATCTTAGTACGCGGGCGGTTCAAGTTAAATATAGCTGAACAATGCCGGCAGTGACGAAACTTTGGCACAAACTGAGTGCGGGCGCCTCTCCATCCGTTTGGAACTGTGAACTCAATCATGCTAATGAGGTTCAGATATAGGCCATCGTCTTGGTGTTACGGACAAACGTTCGTTAAGAATATGTTACAAATCTGATAAAAAGCTGAGTAGATACCGTTCTCAAATCTTAGTGTATATTCACGTATACCTTATCCATACCGACGATACTTGCGTTAAATATAGCGAGCATCTCTTCAAGACAACAAGAGAAAGAATTGGAATGTATGCAGCGCGAAAAAACGTTGCTGCAAAAACTGCTGAGCGAGACTGAGTATGTAAACAGTTCTGGAAAAAGTAAAGTCGATGGCCTGGAACAAACATTGAAATGCTCTGGAAAGTGTGCCGAGTACAAATAACTTCAAATGCAGTTGTAAATGAGGGGCAAAAGCAGGTACAAGAAAAGTTACAGCGGCGTCTTCAGGAAGAGTGTTGAAAGTGTATCTCTAGTCCTCGTGGTTGAATCACTGGAAGTTGATGTGGTCAAATCCTTGTTTCAAGACGTTAATATCTGGAAAATATGTGTGATGGTGCAACTGTTTAATGCTACAGTGACAGTAACCTAAAAAAACGGCAAGAAGCTTTCGGATCCAAACTTGAACATTTTGATTTCAATCCGGCTAAACAATACACGTTGCTTCTCAATAACCTTAGTCTTGCTGACCTAAGAATAGTTACTCAGTTAAAAAGTCGTCATATCTATGATTTAGTTTGAGTTTCTTCCTCTTGTATACGTAATCATGTTAAATAAGGGCTACATTTATATAGGGTGGAATAAATTTAGTGTGGATAACTATAGTCGTATTGTTCAGTGTTATAGATGTTTCTTTTTTGGTCACTTGTCTTCTAATTGTGAAAATGATTTACCTTGTTTTAAATTCATTGAGGTTCAGGAAGCCAGAAACTGCAAATCAGAACTGTGTGAATTATTGAAGGTATAACAAAAAGTTTAGGCTCTGGTGACTGGCGACTAATCCTCAAGTAGATAATGCTGAATGTTGTATTTGCCAAAATTATGTCGGTAGCTTTCATAGCAGGATAAATTATGCATAAGCAGGAGATGAAAA
This sequence comes from Bruchidius siliquastri, assembly GCA_949316355.1. Lineage (NCBI taxonomy): Eukaryota > Metazoa > Arthropoda > Insecta > Coleoptera > Chrysomelidae > Bruchidius > Bruchidius siliquastri. The sequence continues at coordinate 18,772,125 of OX438530.1, read as the reverse complement.
TATGTTCGTTCGATTTTATCAGGCTTTGATCATAATATAGTATTAGTGGTTTATACTTATGATTAATATATTTGATGTCAGTCAAACATCAATTTATGATACCTAAAACTTCAATCAGATGATGCATTGACAATGAAAAATAACTTTTTTCGGTATGGTCGAAGCTCTCATGGTGCATGCAAAATAATATGGTCAAACCACTTGTTTGCTTTGTTCCAAGCTACTTCAGAAATATGTTACAAATTGCCATATGGCAGGACCCAAATACAAACGAATTTCATAGTTTAGTGACACTCCGTATTCCTCAGTCAAAGATAAAATCTAAAAACTATGAAACTGAACTGATTCTCATTCTATCGTGGTTAGGCTGACGTATTAGCAAGTAACAAGTAGCTGAACAGATATTGTTACCGTATGTAAAGTATGTTGTCAACAGAGGCTGGTGATGACTAAAAAAATCTGTATATACAGCTGTCCCTATTAGGGAGTCTATATTGATGTTTTGTTTTTTCCTATTTTCTAGTTGGTCATCAGATATAATAACCGATTTTTGGTGTTTCAGAGTAGTTTCATATAACAGAGATATAATCGGACAACTTTGCATACACCTGGGATAAGGTAGAAGTACGACGTCAGCCAGTGATAAGCTGGGGAAGGCTTGTTGCCATTTTTATATTTTGCGCACATTGGTCATTCAATTTTATAATAGATCATCATGTATTAATTGAGATTCTCTATCTGCTAAAAATTTGTTGCTATGTCAAATAAACCGGCAAAAATAGTATAACCAGATTATTATTACTGCAAGTGACCTAATAAACTGATTACAGCCGCTTGTTCGGCGATGTTGTTCCAATGAATATGTGGCATTATTCACTATAACGTGATTATAAAATGTTTGTTAATGACCACCATATGGAATACAATGGAACACGTCACATGGAAAAATTTCGTTGCGAAATGGCGTATAATTGTATTACTAGATTAATTCGTCCAAAATTTTGATGCAGTACATTTACAACGTTACTGAGTGAAGTGTATAGGGCCTGCGTCGAAATCACATCACTTGTTTGGATGATTTATTTTCCTCACAAAGGTGACTAAGTATTATCAAATATGCCCTTGTATACCATTGTAATCGGTGTAGGTCTTTGAACAAGATCCTGTTCTAATCACATAGTTATATGATATCATTTCTGCTCCTTTTCCTCTGTTCAGTCAGTAATTTTATACTACCTTAGACCTGTACCAGCTAGATCAGGACTGCTTAATCATGACATCGATAGATAGATCGACATTGCTAGAATCATATGTACAAATCAGGAAAGGCACAAAAGATAACTATCCATGACGGCATTAAAGGACTTTTCTGTTTTGCCATACAGATATCACGTTCACCACCTACTATGCTTCTAGTTTGCATTAACATCTCTTCCCAAACTGCTTTGTCTAAGTACAAAGCATTTCCTGTAGAGAAGCAGCATATCCTATCTAACAGCAAAGTTTAATTGGGGTCGTGTAAGTAGCTTCTGATAGGAGGATCAAGCGAACTCGGTCTGAGTTGAGTTATAGTTCGCACGTAGAACATAGGTAGTGGCAAGTTGCTAACTTTTCACCTCTGTCGGCGCTCACAGATCTGTAGCCAGGAGATCTCCCATCGGTGCTGACCCACTATAACTTGTTCAACAACAGTAATTCGTCTTTTCGCTGTCGTCGTTACATCTGTCTGGGTGTTTAATGTTAACTCCCTTGGTAGGCGCGTTTCCTTTGGGACAGCACTGCCTTGTGTTATTTTTACGCTTGCTAGCGTGAAATAATGTTACTGAACAGACTCGCCGAAAGGATGCGTTTTCGAAGAATGTTGAATCTCAGCAGTCACATAGATTGTTCAGTTAGATGTGTGATGCTGTACCTCCCACGCAATGGTATCAGTGCAAAAATAAATATCTTGACCATATTGTGGAACTGTTGATCCTATTTTTTATGAAATTTAAAAAAAGTGGTAAATAATAAATATTTTACCAATTTTCGAATGTCTGTCAGAAGTTTAATATAGATCAGGGCTCACCAAATGGCATCTCTTTCGAGCGAGACCCGTCGGTGTAGCATACCAAGCTGTGGGGCGGAAATCTCATCTTACCTCCCGTCCATTCTTCTCTAGAGGGAAGAACAAACGAGGATCTCCTATCGAACCTTACCTTATCGTCGGCCCTTGCTACCCTGAGTAAGGAAATGGGGAGGTTGCTTTCCGCCACCTCCTCAATCCTGGCGTGGCCTACCAATGGGGCTGACACGGTCCACGGGCCCCCGATACAACGAATATTAGTCGTGTTACAAGTGGTGCCACCATGTAGCGCATACATGTGCTCCAGCTATCTTCGGGCAGTCCGTTACGCAACCAGAGACAGTAAATTTCTCATTCTAATGATGGCCAAAGCGGGTTATCCGTCGTTAACATAATGTGAAACAGCCAGCCTGCAAAAGCGATTTTCCGCTGCTGTTACATTAGCACCATCGCTGCACTCTGATGAAACCGACCGCGAGATCGTCAGCTGAATGTATGGAAATCGTGCGATAGCGTTTGTTTATGTAGATGATGCGAGTACTTGCGAGTTCTTTGTGTGGTGATCTAACACTTTTATACAGGGTAGCACTAATTAGGGTATTGAGAGATTTTTATATCTGCATAATCATGTTTGAATTGTATGCCTACCAGCTGCAGAGAACAATAGTTATAGTGCCGATGTGCGCTTTGATCTTACAGTGAATAGCAGCCCTATTCGGGAAGGATTATAAATGAATAAATAAACCCAGAAAGCAATATAACATTAAATTCTAAGCAACAGCTATCCTATAAAATGTTGATCCAAGTCGAGTTATTGCAAATATAAAAAAAGACGTCGAAACCATTATTAGAATAAAATTAATACCCATAAAAATACGAAAATATTGTTTTTTTTAACTTTTCTCGTGGTTTCGTCGAAAATTCCACACCTTCACTGAGTAAATCGACAAAATACAAAATGTTTCTGTTTCGGTGAAAATGTTTCAAAAAATAATATACCTGGTTCAAAATATCACTGTTTGAACTTGCACCTTCCCTGACAACTTAGACTTTGAAAGATTTTTAAAACGAAGAGATCAAGAAAATTCAAGTTTACAAAGCATATAGTCCATCAAATTTTCTTCATAGTTGAAAGAGCGATCAGATAGACAAAGTCAAGTAGGTAATCGAGTATTAAAGTTTGGTATCCAACATTTCCTAGTGGGGACCCGTGTGCCCGAAGTGTAACCCTCCAATTTTCTTTCTGTTCCAAGTTATCAGTCTTGTCTGCTTTTGGTTTCATTGATTTTGATTCAATCAATAGATAACTCATCAACGCTATATTAATACTTATATGAACTATGACCTTCGAACAGCTATCGATCGATTTCATAAGCTTGTTATAAGAGTCACTGGCGCTTAATTTGATTTATGAAAAACAAATCTGCGACGACAGTGTTATTTGTTTTTACGTATCGGGAACAATAGGATAACTGGGGATTCCAGATATGGATGGATTGATAAATTACACAATTTCGTGTCTCTAGCATTTCATTCTGACACCGTAGCCTGCTCGGAGACCGTACGATCTAAGATGTTCTTGTTTGCACCATCCATCTGCCCGAATTTCTCCCACTCCAGATCATGTAGACCTGGAGACACGGGTTCGAGTTGCCTCAGCACCAACATTTTTTCTGGATATCTCACACTTCTTAATTGTGCCCTCAATTTCCATCTCTTTGTCTAATCTTCAATTCAATACACCATGGATAGCGCATTGAGTGAGTGTTACAACGGAGAATTGTACTACAGTGATACTCTATAATAGATTTTGTATTTCAGCCATCGATTTAAATGTGTGTGTACAGTACACATTTTTAATATGTTGTGTCACAGAAATTAATTTTAATTTCAGTCTTTTTGACTGTGATAAGAATTCACACTCACCTACTCTTTCTTTTCAGTAATTATAGATCGTCAGATACACCCACACCCACACCCACACCCACACCCACACCCTCCATTGGGTTCCATATTTTTTCAGATAAAAATCAGAAGTAACATAAAGGGAATCTCATTCAGAGATAGCAGTCTACATTTTTATTGGTTGTGTTATAGTAAATTTATAAACTTGTGATGACTGGCTCCGACGCATGCGCCTAATGATCATGTTTCATGCTTAATCATGTAATTATACCGAAATCGTGATTTAATTACTCGTCGCCGTTTAGTGAAATGTTTGTTGTAATCAGGCATTACTCAATTATTTACTTATACTTATATCGAATAAATTTTATTTTGGTCTAAAACAACGGTTTCGCTTGAAACAACGCTTGTTCATTATTTCCCCAGATTCGCAGTGAAAAGTGAGGACTCGTTCTTTGATTTCTGACTGATTTGATCTTTGTGTAGATTGAAGATGTTTTTACTTGGTGAAACTCTTCATTAATTTGGATGGAATTTGTGTAACTTGAACGCAAAAGTTTCACAACGAAAAAAGTAATGTTATTTAATATATCAAAACGCACCACAGAAACTCTGTCTTTCATTTATGAGACTTTGTGTTAAAAATTTGATCACATGATCACAGTAATTGCAGGGATTACAAAAGTAGATTTATCTGACTCATTACTCCCACGCTGTAACGTGTCCGGCTTAGAAAAGTGAATCCAATAATCATATCAAATTTACGAGGCTCCTTGGTAGATCTTCAAATTGAACGCACATGTTTTGTCTTGAACAGCATAGCTTTTCCTTGGTGATGCTTATATGTATATCAGATCTTATACTATTCCATGGTATATTATCGAATCAAAATTGCAGAATTTGAATATTGAAGATACCTGGATTGAATGTAGTTTAACTACACCATTCTTTAAAGTTTAAGGACAATGGTAAGTTGGATCCGAAGAGGAAATATCAATGTCCTCACATTATCCTTGCACTTTCTTTGTTCAAGCAATGGCAGAAAAATCTGTGGCTCACCTTTTGGGCACACGATGCGACGATGAGTTGTCGACGAGGCTCGGCGGGCCCTCCCACGAGATTCCTCTCCGATTAGACCTTGGAATTGTTTCCTAACATGGTTAACATTTATCTAATTGCTCGGATAATAATAATTAAATGGAGTGTATCGTCTGCCAATCTACGTAGGCCGCGGCCACATGGTGTTGCATCCCGCTATTATGTCATTCCTGTGCTATTCGCAGGCGCATCGTAAACAGGGGACGTCCAATATTTTGTACTTTTCAATTCTGTACAATTAAGATTTAATTTGTTGATAATTGAGATCCACCACACTAATAACTGAAGTTTTATTCCTTGAAATTAACTATATCGTTTCATTTCAGGTATGTGTCAACATCGACCAGAAAACATTCCAAACATTCACCGCACGAATAGGTAAAAATCTTGATTTCCATACATAAACATATCATTAGATAAAAGGCACATATTAACCGCGTGACACGGCTCATAAATTTGTTACAAAATTGGAAAATTTAAGAACAGAAATTTCCTAACTTCACATTTGCTTGCATGCATACACATTAGGTTATATAACGTGAGACCGATGATCAGGTCTCATTGAGGCAAGCATATGTACTTTGAGCTGCTGACAGAGATTGAAATTTATTTGTCATGTGGGACTAATGTACATGTTCTTCCAAGTTACAATGACAATTTTCATTTGCTTAAATCATCGTTGGTGGTCAGAGCGAGCCGTAAGAGCTTAGCTTTTGATTCATAGTATCAGTTCGTCTCTCAGGTCCAACAACTCAACAATATCAAAACATGAGGGGAAGAAGGAGAAGAAAATCTATTAGAAGAAAGACATTGTTGAAATAATTGGACTAATTTTCGTGGGTTCTTAGATATTTAATTTGGATGAGGGTTTAATTGGTTTTCTCTGTCTACTTCTTCGAGAAACGAGGGTGGCTGCTGCGTAATTCCATCGCTACTACTCGCCCCTCAAGGAATGAAAATGTCGAGGTTCTATTGCAGAGTATGGCTTGAAAAGTTGCAAGACCAAACCGTACATGCTTAAGTTGTTGCTGGTCTTACATTTTATGAAGCCGAACCCTGTTAACTAAACTGTATTTAGGATTTCTACACATCAATGGGTATAGTTTCGCAAAGTGTCAAAAACGTTTCTTGTGCATTTGCATTTAGCCCGACATACTGAGAGCTTTGGTTTATTGTCACTGTGTTTGGTTGTTAGTTTAAGCTGTGCAGTAATAAACTGTTGCATTCAATCCATCCGACTGTATTTCACTCAACGGTGATCTTGTAGTTATATTGGCACATCATATATAACATTCACATTCCACTTTTGTCGATTTTCTCATCGTGTGTTAGGAATGCGCCATTCTGATGTAATCATAATTAAAATTTATGTTTCACTTTTGTCTGGTACGCTGGTTTTGCTGCTCTACATTCGCGTGTTGGGGAATTTATTAAATATAGAAAAGTACGTGAACAAGGTCAGTTTCTCAACCGTTACGTTGGTTTATTGTTGGCTCTTTGATTTCTCACTTATACAGATTTGAATTTTGACATACAAAATCAAATGGAAACTTTTTCTTTGTATGGAATCCTAACCAAATTCAGAGTCGATAAGGATCAACAAAGGGTCAGGTTGATATTTGTGACTTTGCTGTGATGTATCCATGATTCATCTTACTTATACTTGCCAATTATTATTTCGAAATACAACGTTTTGGTAATAAAAATAGGAAGGCATATGAAATGCTTTCTCGATAGTTTTAACAGCGTCTCCATGAGATGTGTTAAAAAAATATTGTCACAACTGTGTGAAATCAAGTGTAACGCGTTTCCCAAGTCAAAAATGAGATAACGATACATCGCCTCCTAAGAACTACATCATCACGTGTACTCGTATTTCATAGGGGAACAATTTACATCTATATACTCCTGATGCTAAAAATGAATGAGTCGTCAGAATGAATGAGGTACTTTCATACCACCTCTTTACTTTCTTTGTTTGATAGAGCGGATATCAAATGACTGCAGACAGGTTGACCAACAGACAAATTAACAGAACTGAGTTATTTTCCTGATATGTACATTGCAAATAAATGAAGTTGACCTACAGAATCCCTGAACTAGAGTCAAGGTAAATAAAGGGTGCCCACCTCGTCGTCTTGGAACAATAGGTCATACTGACCATTTATGAGCCTTACTGGCAGTTGCGACGTTGTCATGTTGCACAATTCAGGTAATTCTGGAAGCGAACTTTGTTTATTCCCAGTGTGTACGTACATATCATGAAATGTGCAGTATACATACAATCTCAAATTCTGAAATGCCAGCAATTGAGATACTATCACAGTTTATGCTTTGAAATTTAAAATTTGAAAATATTCGAATATTAGTATCTCCATGGTGACACTTCCTCTTAGTTAAAAGAGCCCGCGGCGACTTGTATATTGCACCGCCTGCTAGATTCGCATTAGCTGCTGTCGTAGCAGCTTCGTAATTTTGTTCTAGACAGGATCAACGAATCCGGCGACTCTGCGTCAATATTAAATTTGGACGGATTTGAGTTCAATCTCGAAGCCTTGAGGAAATTGGCGAATTACGGTCGATACACGTCCTATATTCGCCCTAGACTGAGCTACGAGGATGTCTGTTAAGCTATGCCCCCCGTTTATACAAAGCAAATTGATTCTGAAATCAGAAACAATTACCTTTTACTTACTATGGCAATTGATCGGGAAGTATTGCTATCGAATTCAAGTATTGTGCTATATTAGTCTGCTATGTGCTTATCTGCTAACGCAAAAATAACGGAAAAAATTAAAAACGACCATTTTTGCACGTTTCCTTGGCCTCTGATCATTTTGTAAAAAAATTTATTGGGCTCAAAAATTGGAATATAGGTGTGTGTGTGTGTGTGTGTGGGGGGGGGGGGGGGGAGCAAAGCGCGATATATCTGGACAACATTCCTCGTTTACGGTTTAAGCGATATTGACGAACGGTCGCATTAGATCTCTATATATAGGTAATATAGATAGTCGCTCCCGGCTTTTGTCCTGTTGCCAGATTTACACACTAGCTTGTCCTGTTTCCGTTGCAACAAGTGCTATGACTTCAGATTACTGTCTTCTTGCTGAATGAGGATAATAAATAATTTGATACTACTTTGGTATCAGTTTACTAACTAAATATTCTTATCGGATCCCAGAACTGTTCAAGTTAAAGTGAATTATGGGAATCTTGGAAAATTATGAAACAATTTTTAGTTCTGGGAATCTTTCGAATCTAAAGAATTAAGGTATTTTGTTGGTTTTATTGAAATTCAACAGACTAACGGCTCCAAAATCTGATTCCAAAGTGTTATCATTGCATGGAAAGTACTGCATCAACCTTCGCCTTTATTTACTAGCGACTCAAAGACTACAGGAGTTCAACAGACGCATCCTCACGAGGTCGAGCTTATTGGCGTTGTGGAATGAGCTATCGGGGACTTTGCTCCCCGATGTTTACAATTCAAAGCGTTTTAAGGTCAATATGAATAGACATTCATACTCTCGCGGCACTTATGAAGCGCGATAGGATATCTGCCTTTACGTAAGATTATCTATAAAAAATTAGGTGCTATTTTCAGCCCTCCTTGAAAGTGCCGTGCTTAAAATGTGGCACTAATTAGCACACGCCTTGCTTTGGAATACACATAATCCTCAGGTCTTAAACTGAAATATTATTTCAGTTCAGCGTGTCCTCTTTATCATTTTGAATGGCGTTATGACAGAAAATCGATAACATTTCACCCCGAAATGTGTGTTTGTACTTTAAAATATGCCTGCCTGCCACGTCTGGAGAGATATTTTTACACTTTATCGCACGGTACATTCCACGCTCCATTCTTGTGATTTCAACTGAGACTGTTGCGACACTTATCTTTTTTATTTTCTGAAAAACAAGCGATGATGAATACATAATGTTTTATTAGGTCTTTGCTTTCAATTATCACTACGTTAATAAGGGCAGAAATATAAAACAAATCGGGTATAATTCCAAAGAAAAATAAATATGTTTTGATGCAGTGTTATTCACGTGCCCGAGTTCATATATACATATGTATAGTATGGGCTTTGTGTTGTTGCAACAAATTACTTACAAACAAAATATCGAAACAGGATCTTTTTTCAAATAAGTGTTTCACGTGTTCCGACTATTATTTTTTAACATTTTACTCGGAAATATGCAATAATGGAACTTTATGTCAAGGTTTACTAACCCCTGCCCAAAGTTTCATAAATTATGCCGCAAGATGACCAGAAACCAGAATAACAATTAAAAGTATTCTATTACTCCACTGTAAATACAACTTCATATTAGCCAGGGAAAATCCTAAATTTCATTCTACTCACCTTCATAACTCAAATAATATAACAACCAACATTGTTGCTTGAAGCTTGTAGACAAGGTGGATCTTTCAAAAGTTTGAATTCGGACTTCCATTGTCTATACATTTTTTTTGAGTATCACAAAGTTTCAGTTGATATATCTTCAATCGTCTTCAGGTGAACTGGCAAACATATTTCTTTCATGCGTACTTATACGCCGTCCGGTGACGTGTCGTTGTGTGTGGTCTGTTCTGATTGGATCCAGATGAGTGGTGTTCCGGTCTGCTGACGTGCCTGTTCGTCGGTCATTGTTTGTTGTCTGGTCCAGTTGTAGTCTATTGATATTCTTTATGAGTGGCTGCCATATTGGTTTAATGTCTACGCTGGGCTTGCTGTACACATTGCTGTTGTTGGTGATGAATGCCGCCTCCTTGATTTTTTTTCGATACCAGTGCGGTTCTTTGGCAATAACCTTAGCGTCGTCCCAAGCTATTTTATGGTGTTTCGTCCATGCGTGGTCAGCTATTCCAGATTTTCCTGTATCTGCTCGCTGGGTGTTTATTCTTACTTCCAGTGGCCTTTTTGTTTCTCCATCATAGATTTTACAACATTGACATGGTATCTGGTAGATGCAGTCCTTTGTCTCTTGACATTCATTCCTGGGCTTAGTTTTTGTTAGGATACTTCTGAGGGTGGCATTCCTAGAGAATCTTGTTTGAACCTTGTATCGCTGACCTATTCTTCTGATTCCACCGGAATCAGGCAGAACGAAGGCAGAATGAGTAAGTGCTGAAATTCTCCGTGTTTAATTCCTCTACTGATGGTATTCTCCTGTATCCTTACTTCCACTAGCTTCTTTGCGTATCTGTTTTTTAAGAGAGCTCAATATCATTAAACAGACCACACACAACGACACGTCACCGGACGGAGTAAAAGTAGGCATGGAAGGAACATGTTCGCCAGTTCACCTGAAGACGATTGAAGATAGTAAATCAATCGAAACGTTGTGATTCTCAAAAATTTTTATAGACAATGGAAGTCCGAAATCAAACTTTTGAAAACAACCAACATCTTTATTATCATCGAATATATTTCAAATGTACTAGAGAAACAAATGTGATAATCTGGTTTAAACTTTTTAACATTAGCATTTAGAGTGGAACTCTATAGATCTAGTAAATTTCCTCTAGTTCATTTCATCATAATATTCACATGAGCGAGTTGCGACTAGACTACTTTAAATAATAAAAGACATAATGTCTATGATTCGAGGACATTGTATTTCGGTACGGGTCTTCAACGATCTTTTAATGGCGCAGATTATTTATAGACTCACTATAGGTTATGAGGTGCTAACATTTATTTAATTTAAGCTACTGTTTGTGATGTAGAATCGAGTGATATAAAACAATGAGCTTGGGTTGTTATTTTTTTGCTTCTTGATGGACAAACATTGGGGATTATGATGTACTTGATTCTACTCCTTGGAAAAGATTGACAATTCTTTTCATGTAAACGACCAGACAGAGTTTAAATATAAATAATTAATTCATAATAAACATCAAACCACATAAACCTTGTGGCATTTGGTCCTGAAAGGACAATGGTATGCTTTCTCAGGCTTGTTTACCGATAGTTCGTATGGTCAATCGTGATGATATTATTCTACTCTTTTACACTGGGCTATTCAACAGGAAGTATTTTTATCGACGATATAACAAGTCAACAACACCAGTGTAATAGTGATTTATCACTTTCGATTTATCATTATACTACCAGCTGTGACTTGTATTAATGATGTTAATTTATGTAGAGTATTAATTTCTGAACATCGGTAATTAAATTGTCGTGAGGCAATATCATTTATATCAAATGTAAGCTTGTATTTGTAATCGATTGGGAGATTCTAGCTTTGATGTGACTTATTTTGTGTAACTGAACAAAATCCCTTTGCTTCAATCCTAGGAAATACAGCGCAACTCTTGCGCATGTTTATTCTCAGTTTTGTCAAGATATTTCATATTACCAGCGTATCCTGAGTATCTCAACAAGTGGCGCTATTCATTAAAGTCTTACATAGAATAGCTGCGATATATCGCCCCCAACGACGACATCTTTCAACAAGGAATAACTGATTTACAACCACATCCCTCGATATTCGTAAAGACTTCTCACGATCCACCGTCAACATTAATGCTAATGTTCGGTGGTATTGCGCTGTACGGCCGGACGCCGAGCTATAATTGCAAATATAAGCAAAGCACAACTATATTTCCATGTTTTTTGCTTCATGACATGCAATAGTTTTTCCACCCTTTCTAAAAGTACCAGTGGAGCAAATCGTTTCTACAGTTGGGTGCATCTATAAATGGCTCCCAATATTTTGAAGTCCAGTTATAAGGCAGGATGTCATCGTCAAAGTTCACCTTTACTTGACCATATTCAGACAAGCTTCGCTGCTGCTCATTGGTATAAAGAATTGCTGTTACAGAAATGCGTGGGGTGCAACAGTTTACATTATACCCCGAAACAGGAGTGCATTGTGTAAGCTGACTCCCTTGTACCAGCGTATTCGGGCAGCCTGCTACACAGACTTTACTTTCCATAGTAACAAGGATATCTGGGCCAGACGGTCCCCCGCCGACGCCGTTCGCTAGAATGGGTGGCTAGGGGGTCGGGGGAGGTTGAGAATGGAAAACGGGGGTACGAAGGGTTAGGAGGAAACGGGGGAAGTAGTGATGAGCTCTAGCGGTGTTTCCGCTTAATCTCTATTTACGGAAAGTCTCTTGGTGTTAGTCGTCCGTCGAATGGTCCATTTTATAGTTACATGCTCTCAGATACAGGGTTATTGATTCTTTGTTGACATCTTGTTCATAACTATGGTGTTCATTTAGGGTAGTCTTTACCATTATCATTCGGAGATAATCTGGTCTCTGTTGGCGTTGGATTGAATGATGAATGGATGAAGAGGGTATTAGGGCTCTTTATGGGGACGGGAGCAGATTGTGTAATGGATGACTTGGAAGAAATGTTTCTATTGTTAAGGTGGTAAGCAAAATAATTCCGAAAGCCTGCGGCCAAATCAATAATACAAAGAATAATATTTCCTTTACGGGCTACATCTTATCGTAGAATGACATTTCAGTTAATATTATTTCAGTGAAATATTTGAAATACCAAGAATAACATATCAATGCTTACTAACTGCCAAAAGACGTTAATTTTTTTAACATTCAATGATCCGAGATCAAGTCTGTCCCGAGCAATTTCATTGTTTTAACTATAAACTCGTACTACCCATCTGGATAATTTCCAATTTTGATTCTTGGTTTGTCCATAAACAAGTTCGATATCCTCACTCCTAGACTACGATGCTAAATAAATTAAAATATTTTGGTGGAATTTGTTTGACTGGTAAACTGATTAACCTGAAATACATAACTGAAATACCATCACAGAGCTTCATAGGATTCGTAAGAGGAACGACTAATAATAATTAGAAAAATTATAAAGAATAATTTCAGTAGGGATCGAACCCAAAACTTCCTGCATTCTAGGCGGACGAACTTGTCAGACAGTACGGCAAATACACTATGGAAGATACTCCGACTTGGTACTGAACTGATTCCTGCGTTTTGAAACAAATTAACTGTTACTAACTCGGCACCTTTGAAGTAAATATAAACACTACATTTTGAAGTTAGTTAATTTCTTTCGGTAATACCTAATTCGGAATGTCTCCGATTGAAACAAAATCACGGAGGCCCTGGTATAAACTGTGAAGGCGCCGTCGCGGCGCCGTTCTCTAGAACGAGGGTCTTTGTCGTCAGCGTCGCTGGGCGGAGCGAAACGGCGCTCGTCACATATTGTCTCTAATAAAATAGAATATCGGCAATTACATATGACACCCTACTTTTCTTAATTACTGCTAAACGTCATCGCTAGTCATAATGTACGAGGTCGCCTATTCTCTCTCACCACTGCTTCTAGTTATATGGTAGTAGCAAAATAAACAAACATTCAGCAATTCGTGTTCTAGTTACAGTGGCGCAATCAGTTGTTATCTTACGACGTCAAAGGGTCCTAGCAGCGTGAACTATGCCTAATAGCGGTGTCAAATGACTCGTACGACATTTGTCATCGTTGACTTCGTAAGATGCCAAAGGACAGCGCCACTTTGCGCTACACTTGTAGATAAATGTTACTATCACACCCTTACCTGGATTACCTGGAGTGAATTGCTCGCTACTGTCAGACTGACGAGTCTAGGCTAGAGACGACAGATGCGTTTTTATAGTAGGCTTACATATAGAGGAGAGCTTACACTGCAAAACAATACGTCAAAGTAGGCATTATAAATGACGATTTCAATTGGTTGGAGCCGTTTGATATTTTGCATCTTATTTCATGAAGACGTAAGCCTTAAAACAAGCCTTAAAACCCAATAAAACTTTTAATTAACAAGTTTATATCAGCTTCACCTGTATTTATGTAACAATATTTCAACGTAATTTTCATCGACTTCAAGACGTCTAAATGATATAAAAAAAATATTTGGGAAAAACTGTTTTCCAATTCTAAATGGAGCAAAGTGAATGTCGACAATGCTTCGTCAGGTTGATTGAAAACTATCGTTACCTGTCTAGTAATGGATGTATATGATTTCCGGATATTATCTCTTTTACGATATTTTTATGATAACCGCGCTGCCACTCACATACTTTTGACAACTTCAACTTCTCTGCTACTGAGTGAGTTCTTACTTTTTATTTTTTCAAAATTGACCAGCGGTTACCCAGATTACATGATAACAAAGATGGTAAGAGACAAACAGAAAGCAGTGATAAACGTAGTATTTTGGATTCGAAGATTTTTATTCACATATTTCGACTCGTAGAAGGCAGCTTCCTGGCGCACCGGCCCTGATTATTTTACATGAAACTTGACAGAATACTACTTTAAAAGTGCGTTAAGAGGATTTTTACTCTTTTACATAGCGGAAAAGTGGCAAAAAATTCACCACTTCACGGTTTAGTAGTAATAATGTAGCAGTAATAATGAGGAGGCAAAGCCTGGCAAGTAGGCCACTTTGGCCCCTTTTTGCCGACCCCAAGGACCATCACTAAAATTAGGGCAGACATGATAGTTCCTTAGTGTCCAACCTTCCAGACCTTTTGAATAAAGGTCATGATGTCCAACCATTCCGTTGAGCAGCTCTCTTCCCTATCAAACTCTGCTGTGCCGAACACCTCAGCCCTAAGGCCGTTGTATACGGCACACTCGCCCAGGAAGTGGAACGAGGTCTCGTTCTCCCCCCAGCACTTCTGGTAGATTGAGTTTTTGACCGCTCATATGAGTGATAGGTGTCTGTTCAATTTTCAGTGACTTGTGTGGATCCCTACCATCAAGTGGAGTGCATTCCTCCTCCGATTCAATAGCCATAGCTCCCTACGTTTGTTGGGGCCGGCTATGGATCTCTTGGACTGTCTGCAGTCACCTCTCCCCAACCATGCTTTTGCCAGTTCGTTATATGCCCAATCACCTAGGGCATTACTGACCTGGCCTCTGCTAATACCCAGCAAGGGTTCGGGGCCAATGCATGTGCCCCTTGCTCCCATCCTCGTCCCATTCCACTCCACGGTTCAAAAATATTTAGTTCCACAGCTGTGACAGTAATGAACTAGTGAGTTTTTCAATTCTTCGCTTTTTGAATATGACCAAAAATTCCAAAAAACTTGTTTACAAAACGTGCAATAGGATGAAGATATGTAATAAAATCAGATTATCTGGAATTTGATAATAAACAATCGATTTCAGCTATTAATTAGAACATCAGAGTTTTGAGGTACCCTATTTACAAT